>QEOT01007549.1:698-19960 GCA_003123785.1 Pterocarya stenoptera
ATTGCTCTAATACGAAAAGAAAATTCCGCCCTTTGCGAGATTCTTATCTTTACGAATCATGGCATTGTAAAATCCAATTAAAATCTATCAGAACCCTAAACAGAGATCTATGATCAGTGAACTAAGGTAATAAAGTTCTAATACGAAACTAAGGCTTTAAAAAACAAAAGCTTTTGCTTATACTGCGTTTGTTCGAGGAGAAAACCCACGGAAAATAGGACGGATTTTACGTAGAACTGGGAATTCATCGAAAATGAGCTCACCTCAAGAAAATCGAACGCTCGGACTAAAGCAATTTGAAGGTGGGTTATCCTCTTGGTGCCGGAACGATTGGGAAAAGAGAAAAGAAACAGAATGAAACTAGAAGTAGTGTTTGGATTCGCGTTGAATTTATGGCAGCCAAACAGGGAGGGCGAGCAGCAAGTACAAGTGGAGGAGAAGAAGAGAGTAATAAGTTGGACTGGCTATGGATTAGGCCTTGATCTGACCCAATCAACACAAAGAGCCCAAATATAAAGTAAACGTTAATCTTGCGGGCCGGCTCATCTGCTTACGAGGGATGGCTTTTGCTGCACTTTTTCACCCATATTTATTGAACAGAGAAATGATAATTCCAGTTATGAATGTGTAAACGTTACGTAATTATTTTTAAAAAATTAAATAAATATAAAATTTACATAAAATGAAAATTCATTTTTTAATAGTAAACTTTTCTCTTTTTTAAAGTAATTGTACGGTAATTACGCATTCTAAGATTATATATAGTATTACTCTATTAAAAAATTCCAATCAAAATCTTATAATTCATAACAAAAATTTTTCTTTTGAATTTTTTGTTTAAAGTTTTGTTACACATAAGTTGATATTAGTGAGACTCATTATAATTTTTTTTAAAAATTCAATACACCAATAATTTTTTAGCATAACGGATGTTGAAGGCTTCCACATAAGCAATGTGTTAAAAACAGTAAAAGGGATAAAAGTAGTACACTCAGGCTAGACTAGCCCAATATTGTATTGTATTGCATATTAACCCCCCGGGGGTTTTGGGTTATATAATCAATGCCAAGATTTCTGAAAGGAAATATGAATTGAAGGACCAAATAATGTCACTCGTGTCCCTTACAAACTTTTGTCAAGAATGATTTTAACACAGCTTGTACTGCTTTACTTGGATGAGCTTCAATGGATTTTTCAAGCTTCCCGTAATTCTCGCTCTCATACTCCGCAGCCACACCCTGCATCATAAGTACTAGTTTATAAATTTAAAATAATAATAATAATTCAAGAAGAAAATGGGTAAATGAATATTGAAGGAAATTATATCCAGTACTGATAAGAGTCGTATATGAGTATAATATCCCATAACGGACCTTACCGACCACTTCAGCAGCACCAAAACAATCCGTGTACTCATCCTATACAGAACAGAGTATCATTAACACTGCCACAGAAGCTTTGGGAAATTATCCATTTAAAAAAAAAAAAAAAAAAATTTGCGCATTTACAAACATACATCCATACACGAACATAGACATATATGCATTTGCTGACAAGACATGCCGGCAAGGGAAAAGAAAGAAAAACTTGGCTATTATAATTTGCTGTTGAAACAGCAGCTGTAACGCTTCAGGTATATACTTTCAGCAATCAAATCAAAGTATGGATTCCCTTTTGCAACAAACAATTACCTGTACTGGAAAATAAATTCCCATTTCGACCAGAATGTTCTTCACATTAATATGATTTTCAAGATTTTCTCCAGACATGAGCAATGCACAAGCAACCTGGATACATAAGAGTGATCATATATAAATAATATTGAAGGATCTAAGTAGATTCACTAAATTTGGCATAAATAAGCACTTCTTAGAAAGAAGCAAGCACAAGTACTGAAAATTATGAGGAGAGGGGGTTATATGACAGGTCCAATAGACACTGGTCTTTCTGATCTCTAATGGGTTACATACATTGGTATAGTCTTCTTATTATATATAGACATAAGAGAGACATAGAAGACAAAAAAGAGAGAGAGGAAGGGGGTTTTCTCTACAAGGGTTTCATCTCATACAAAGCTGGTATTTGGATGCTTTCATGGGGGTGTTTGGAGAGAATATCATGACCACAGCATCCAAAATTTCCTGCAAGTGAGCAGTTTCAGGTGGAAATAAATTTTAACCGGTAGTGATCAACAAGTTCAAGGAACACTACTGTCTTCAAAGAATGGGATTTAAAGAAAAACCTCTCGAAATGGGCTCCATACAAAGATAAATATATATTAATAAGACTAAGAAACGAGAGATACGAACATAAAATTATGAGAAAACTACTCACTGAAAGGTAGTGTGAATAATAAGTGGTTTTGTAGTACTGAACAATGCGTAGGTGGTGGCTGCATGACAACACAAATATCTAAATTTTAGAAACACAAAATGAATGATTGGAAGTTAAATTGTATATAAAGAAGAAACCATATATGCACTACCAATATCCCAAATTGTTACTTACAGATCAGGCAGTGAGAACTTAGATAGATGATCTTTCTCTCCTACAAGCCTACTGGTAATTAAATCTGTCATTTTCCCTGACGCGGTCTGGAATTCCATCTGTACGCATGTAAATAATGTCAAGATTTGTCTTTGGTTAAAAAGAACACTCACTGGTAGTACTTGTACTGCTTTACAATATATGGAATGATCGATAATCCCACCTCATTAAATAAATCCAGCAGATCCACGTAATAAGCCTTTTCTCTAAAATGTTTTTTGAGAATTCTTGTGATGTGGTTGTGGAGAATTGTGCCATCATTTACAGCAATCATACCGACCTAAGATTAATATAATTTACACAAGTTGGGAAAAAACATCAACATGCCTTTTATAGCTAGTAAGAAGGAAAGTATTCACTCTTTACTAAAAGTTCGCACCTTGGGTTGCTTAAACCAGCAGGGTTGACCACGGCGCTTGACAGCATCTTCTGAGATATCGTCTGTGATATCGTCAAGAACACGAAAATATGCTTGAAGCTGCAAGACTCATTCATTGTTAAGATGGGAAAAAAGTGAAATAAAGTGGTATCTATGCAGGGTAATTGCCATGGGCGGATTAAATCAGGATCAGCCAATAAATTAAAGAGCAAAGAGGTAGGTTGCAGTCATATATACCCATTCAATGCACCAGCCTAGTGCACACGCGAGAAAAAACTCATCATCAGTTAGTTCCTTTCCTTCTTTCAGCAATTTGTAGCTGTCAATGACAGAGAGTCCTCGGTTCAGCTTTCCTGCCAATAGTCCAATCCAACTATTTTCATTTTCTTTACATTGGAGGGCAATAATTACTAGCATTAGCACGAAGATTTCATGAGAATAAAGTAGAAAATTTCTTAAATATCATATCTGCAGTCTGCACACCTCTTGGTACGTTGTGGTCCAGCATCTGCAAAGAGCGGGTGGCATAGACACGATTTAAGTAAATAGACTAAACCAGGGATTTTCTGTTCATACCTTATTAAATTTATCGTTTTTCAAGCATGACAAAGACGGAAACGGCCTCCAGGGCTCAAAAACAATCAGCAAAACTTCTTCCCTCCTCCCATATTTGGCGTGAATACGACATTTAAGATGGAGGATAATAGTTGTGATATGCTCAGGTTTGCAGTTCGAATAAGTTACAGGATTAAATAAGATTCAAGGCCATTAAATGAGTTCGGGTTTGTACTTTCTCTTTTCTTGATCGAGCTCATGATCATTGAATTATCTGTACGGGGGTGTGTGCGCGATACTTGGAGAGAAAGAGAGAGAGAGATCACACAGAGAGAGAGAGAGAGAGAGAGAGAGAGTACCCGCTCGACCCACTGGCGAAAATCGTCGGTGAAATCGAAAGCCGGGTCATGGAGGAGCTCAGACTTCAACACAGAGTACACGTCCAAGAATCTCGACCTCAAATCGCCCATGGTTTCTTATTTCTCGTGGAACTGACGCAGAGAGAGAGAGAGAGTGGTGGCGGGAGAGATGGCGGACGGGGAGTATTTAAAAGGGGAAGGGACTAGGGAGTAGTGATTGGGGCGGCGTCGTTTTGTGTAAATGGGTGGGCTGGTTTAATTAAATAAAAAAAAATTGTAAGAGCATTCCAATCCAGTACCTTTATCCTCCTTTTCCATATCATTTAAGGAAAAATTTAAAACATGCTCTCAAAACTTCCGTCCATCTGGATCCCTATTTTAGAAAAAAAATTGAAGAGATAAACAGTAATTTTTCAAATATATGAAATAATTATTCATTTTTTAAATTACTTTTATTAATATTTTATTCATTTCAATTTAATTGATTCTTTTTTCAATTATCTAACCTTTCTCCCATACTCATAATTTTTTATAGTTTTAAATAATAATTTTGAAAATAATTTAAATAACTAGGAATATATAAAAATAATAATTTTATAAATATTAAAAATAATTTAAATTTTTATTTAAAATATTCACTAGACTAATAATTCAAAACATAAGAAAAAATATTGAGTAGTTAGATTATAAAATAGAAGTGAGGAAAAAAAAGTAATAAAGAAAAATAGATAAATATTATTTTAATAGAATAGAGAAATAATATAAAATGAGATATGGAAGATTTTTTAAATATGAGTGAAATTTATGATAAAATTATAAGAGATGTCTTTTTTTTAACTAAAATTTAGAAAAAAATTTAGCAATCAGAAGGGATTTTGTCTAAGAGGGTCAGCGGCTCGTGTTAAAGGAGCCGCCGCCTACTACTACCACTACTGGCTAGTTGGTAACTTACTTCAAAGAAAGCCGATCGAGTGTAATTAATCTCCCCCCATAAAATAAATAAATAATATATTAATAGGTAGTAGCTTTCACATAACTCATAAACCGTAACCTAAAGGCGGCAATGAATTCTGTAGGTATTGATTAAAGTATTGTTTGGACAGTGAAATCAGTCGATCCGTAAATAATAATAAATAATTTGAATTAATATGTATTCTGAAATCTTAATAAATAAGAGAAAAAAAAATTAAAAAAAATTATAAAATTAAAATATTATTAAAATATTATTTTTTAATATATATAGATTTATTTTAGGTTGAAAAAAGTTAAATTAATTTTTATATTTTATTTAAAATTTTAAAAAATTTATAATAATTAGATAACAATTAAATGAAAAACATTTGTATAATAAATTAACCTGAGATGAGAATAATAAATTGTGAGGATTTAAATTATTGCTATAATAATAATAATAATAATAATAATATAAATTAGCACCACCCTACACTCTAGTCTACTGCCGGAGGCTGAGCCCGAGCCTAAACCTGAGCTACTGCAACAACAAAACTTCTTGTTGGGGGTCTTATATGAGATGAAAATCAAACAGCCCCTTTTATTTAATTTCAAAGTCAAAAGTTGTCCAAAATGCATTTCTCTTTACTGTTTCAACTTAACTAATTAATTTACTGACCAATATTTTGAATATCGTATTGGTAATGGTTTCGGTTGAGATATTATAATGAAATATTTTAATGTTGATATCGTTTCAGATATAATTTTGAAATAATTTATATATAAATAAATTATATTTCAAAATAATAATTTATATATGAATAAATTATATATAAATTATAAATAGTCTGATTTGAATTAGGGAGTCAAAAAATGAACTTACAGTTTAAAGAAATAAAAAAGTAAAGGTCGAAATATCGATACTAACAACTTCCACATCTTGTCTTGGATGGATGGAGGGAGGAAGCCACTCAATCCCTCTTCCTCTCGTTCCTATTTTTTTTAGTATTTCCAAAATGGTGTGTTAGATCTAAAATAAATCATGACATGTTATCTATTTTTCATTTTTTTTTTATCAATCTTGGCAATTCAGTCTTAAACAAGGGTGTAAGATGCATGCAAAATGAGTGATTGTTTGAGTGGCTACAAAGATAACTTTACTAGGTTGGTGGTGATGGTATAAAAAGAAGCAATAATTTGAGAGGGGTAAAGAGTAATTATCAGGTTATATTTTTGTACATGAAATTTTAAAAAATTACATACATGATACATTTTGTAAGATACACTGCTACACTCAGAAAGTGAGAAGACTACAACATTGATATCCGCCACCGTATATGTATACTCAAAGACGGTAGATTTGTTTTTTCAGTGGTTACTGGTGACCTCCACTGTACAAGCAATACTCACTCAAGTAACCACGATAATCCATTTATTTCACACCACTGACAAAATTAAAAATGAATATATATGTGTGTGTGTGTGTGTATATATATATAGTAAAAATGGAAAATGAAAGATCGAAAATAAAAAAAACTTTTGCTTGTGGGTGATGATGTTGCTTTCTACCTCTTTAGTTCTTGTTTACAAAGAGGACAACAAGATATAATTTGGAGCCATTGATCTACACACTTGAGGTGGAACACATGGGAACATGGCAACTGCCTCAATTCTTCCTTGTCCTTGTACTTGGCTAGGCATATACAACATTCCTGTTATTCCCACCACAAACACAAAGAAAACACAACAATCCCATCAGCATTCAACCTTCAACACGCCAATATAGAGAATCTACTAAATTTGTTCTGTCTTAGTAAAGATATTAGCTTATCTATAAGTGTAAGTTGAAATGAGACTTACTGGATCTTCATTTGCAAGGTCGGGATTGCAGTGAGTATCAGTGCAAGGTTCTAACTTGGTGTCGACTTCTTTGTACCTCCAACTGGGAAGTTGGGAAATTTGATCGTCGGATGCTCCTCTATCAGTTGACCCCGTGTTCATATTGTATCCGACGAAGCTGCTAATCAGTGGCACGCAACAACATAGTAGCAAAAATAGCAGGAATGGAAATGAGTAGCAGATTGCATTCCAAGCCAGCAGGGAGATGCAAAGCACGTGCAGTTTTGGAGCTCGATGAAAGGATCCAAATCGAGAGTCGAATACCCATACGTTACCCATCACAAACCATATTGCAAAGAATAATTCTAATGAAGTTCGGCATTTGTTCATTAGATGTGAGATCCTGTATCCATTGTAACAATTAATTAAAAGGCTTCAAAAAGCTCGAGTTGTCAAAAACTCTCTATACCACTTCCATTAAATTTATGGAAACTTGTTTGTGTATGAAAAAAATTAAAAGCAGGTAATTCATGAGTTTTTATCTTATTTTTCATCATTTAAATAGAGTGACCACCAACCATTATCGAATTGATTTGAAATTATTTATTATAACTTGAGGCTTTTAATCTTATAACGAAGGGTTCATCACTACTAAGCTGTTTGCATAATTCCACCCGAAGAACAAAATCAAAGACTTTTTTTTTTTTTGAAAACACAGAATCATAGCAGCATGTTCTGAACAAATTATATATCATCAGCAAATTGACATCGACGTTTAAACTTGTAAACTGTAGTAGAATTTCCTATAACAAAATTGAGAACCTGAATAACAATTATATAAACTATAAAGCAATATCGCTGATGAGACATGAAACTCAATCACCGTCAAAATTGTCAAATTTTCCTCACTAAATGCATTTTAATCAGAACTCGAGAATTTTGGACTAAAAGCATGGAGTCCGAACCAGTACCCGCCAGGAAAGAAATAACAAAAAATTGTCTTGTTCCGACATATTATTCGCATAGTATTGCTCTCCTGTCTAGAAAAAAATGTCGACTTCCTTCTCACTCATCTAGCATACATGATCTTTAACAAAATCAAAGACTTATCCTCAATAACAGTTGCATGATGTTTTATAACTGGCTCACAAATCTTTGTAATGATCCCAATAGACGAGCTGTCACTATTAGTACAATGCATGAAAATCGATGATTTTGTTTAAGAGAAAAATATAAATGAATCATAGAAGGTGAATGAGAAACTGTATGTGAAGCTAGCATACCTGGATTCTTCGCTGCCTCTCTGTTGTTCCACATCAGAAAAGCCGAAACTATCTCCATGATTGAGATGATGTCGGTAGCGTCCGTAGAGTAGCAGCAGACTAAGAACACAACCAATATTATAACCAACAATCCATATTCTCATTGGCCAAACAGGTTTCTCCTTCTTGGAAATGGCTATAGTAAATGTTGTGATGCTTATTTGAATCACCAAAGTTATAAACTCCATCAGCATCCAAGTGCTTGAATCGAAAGGATTAGAGCCAAGATCAGATCTTGATCCATTTTGATAGTGGAATACTCTTCTTAAGAAAGAGAACCACCTTGCTCTGGAGATCCTCATCGCCATCCTTACCAAAGACGAAGAAGGTAGAGCACGAGTAGGCCTATGTCGATTGCCCACAACCATACGATCTTCTCCTGCTGGAGGATTTGATGAAAATGAAATCCCACTTCCTGAATTGCACAAGGAGTATGGTAGAAAGAAATGCCGGGTATTCATTTTGGATATTTTTGTTGGACTAAAAACCAAGCTCCAAACTCTTCCAAACAATAAACAATAAACCAGCTCAAGGAAACTTCAAAATCACAAAGATGGTATTGTTGAATCACGAAAAAAGCGGCTTTCGGCTAATTCGTAGTGTCACGCAATTCATGAGATTTCACAATAAAAATGCTATCTGGGTGCGGCGGCCCTTGAGAACTGTTTTGAGGACCTTTCATCTCTGCGCACATAAAAAGCTTTGGGGTGAGCTTGTCAGCCGCAGTATGCCAAAACCCCCAAAGCCAACTCTAGTGAATTCCAAACCCCAGAAAGCCCACGACTCGATATAATGAAAATCAAGCACCAACCATGGTTGGGTTTCCCTCGGACTAATGAACTCTTCTTGGTCTCCGAACACCACAAAAGCTTGTAACTTTTAAGAACCTAAGATTCTAGACCCAAAAGCACACTAGAAAGCACCACTCCTGACACTAGATTTCAGAAGCTGTAATGGATACTTACGTATAAGGGATTTTCAACTGTATATAGAAGGAGCAGAGCAAGATGGGTGTAAAGCATATGTCAGGAAGGTGAAGTTGGGTGTCTCAGATGGTGACCAAGACTCACGCGCAAAAGCTTTGCTTCGAGTTCAAGGGAATCAGAGGGTTTGGAGGGAAGCTAACCGTTGGCCTAACTTCCCTCTGGCTATTGTTTATTAAGCAAGCAAAGCTGAGAGAGCAACCGGTTCTTAGACTGCAAAACTCCTCTCTCTCTCTCCTCCCTGATTGAATATTGAAATGAAAGCGAAGATATTTCATTTAGAAGTTGGAACTTTAATTGGATAAGACTAAAGAGATTATTTGATGAATTACGTCTTCTAATTCTTTTGTCAATTATTAGAATATAAAGGATTAGATTTGAATCGAGGCGGGTACGGTGGCTTTAAGATTTGATGGTTGGCGGTTGGCTAACGTTTCCAATCCAACTAGAACTGCCCATTTGTAATTTTGTACCAAGTAGAAGCAATGCATGGCCCTCTTTATGGCATCTTGCATGTTGATTTTGGTCAAAGCTCATCAGTCAGGTAGGGTAGACGACTTGAGAGACCTCATCGAAGTAAGCCATGTGTTAACAATGGTCTTTATCCTTTGAGTACTTCCCCTGCCGCCGACATATTCTAAGCAGCTTTCTAAAATATATTTCAAGATAGCTTATGGGACCTTTTCTAAGTTATGACTATGTCATCGCGAATTCCTTAATTAACAAGTTTGGATGTTCAAATTAGTCATATTTATTATTATTATTATTATTATTATTATTAAAGGTGAGGAGTTTCGGATCTAAATTTTTCATTTAGAGAATCGGGTCATATAATGTTGACATAATTATTATTATACCAAGTGGCCTTTCCAAAAAAAAAAACAAAAGACTCATTTTATATGGTTTTGTGAAGAATTATTTAGAACGAAAGATAGGAAAAAGATCATTGATGTTGAGCCTTATTTTCAATCAAAATTACACTATATTTGAAGCTAACCAACATAGTTTCTCACCACCATAATTGATGATTTGGAAATAGAGTTGGTGATGACACGTTACCAGCAACAAATTCTGATTTAAAGTTGTTACCGAAAATACTACCTCTGCTAACAACTCATTACCAAAAATTTTTATTAAATTCCGGGAACTAAGCTTCTTAATACATGTACTTTTATGGCAGAGACACGCATTCAACAAATGCTGCCTGCCGGTAACTGGTAAGTGGTAACTGTTGGGAAGGCGTTGGGGGGAGATGTAGTGCTTGATTTTTGGAGAAAATAAATGGCAAGTTATTGATTAAAAAGAGCAGCTCGATATATATAAAACAATTTATATATAATAATAATAATAATAATAATAATAATAATAATAATAATTTTATTCAAAAATTTTTACATCACACGCCATCTAATTACATAATTTGATTTGACAAATAGATTTTAATGTCGTGGCTGACTAAAAAAAACTTAACCGTCTTTAAAAGAGTAACTTGTCGATGTTGATATTGATCAAGTCTTGTTTTGCTACGTAACTTACGGCTTTGCTATTCATTATTTTATATTACACACTACATATGTTTTAATTCTTTTTTAATTTTTTTTTGTTTTTTTCCTACTAACCTAATTGAGTTATTTTACTTATAATTTTTATACCATATACTTGTTACAGGAAAAAAATTAAAATATAATAAAAAAAATTATAATGGCGTATCCTTCTGGCTCGGCTGTCCGGGCTCTACGCTCCAACAGGCCCATTGTTTTACGTATTTGTTGACCACATTCATCTATCTTTTCTGCGCCTTCTCTCTACTCCCTCTCTCTTCCCCGGAAACCAACCAAACAACAGTCTCAAAAGGTAAAACCCTAATCTCTCTATTCCCTATCGATTTTTGTAAATTGAGTCTTATCTTTTAGGCTCATCCAATTATTCTTTTACAAAATTCATTAGTAATCCTCGGTTTGGTTTCTGGAAAAACGCTCTAAAAAACCTAGAAGTGCTAGCTAGATCTTCGCCCTTCTTCTGAGCCCCAAGTTTTCAACTCAATTTAGAAACCATACGTAGAAATGGAGTTTTCTGATCTTTTTCTTTGTTTTCCAAAACTTGTTAGGTTGTTATAGAAAAAAATATTTCTTCGTCAAATTTTATACATGTATTGGTATTGTGACTAGGGGAATACCCTTGTAATTATAATTATAATTATCGTATGAGTCAACTTTAGCTTGTGAAGGCTATAATTTCTGATCGCGAAGATTTTTAATTTAGGTTGGGATTTGGCCAGATAATTCATTTTGAATAGTATTTGTATAAAATATTATTAAAATATATTTTTTAATATTATTTTTTTGTTTAAAAAAATTAAATTATTTATTATATTTATATATAAAAATTTTAAAAAATTATAATAATAAAATGAGACAAAAAAAAAAATTGTGTATTCAAACTTAGCCTTAGAATCTTGGTGATCTTCTCGGTGATTGTGGTCTACGTTGAAAAGTATGGATCCGCTTTTATTAGTATCACCTAATAAGGCACATAAGGCACAACGTGCAGTGCACGTATGCCCAGTTGAAAAAATAAATAAATAAATAAAATTGATAAATAAAATTGGTAGTAAATGACAAATGAAAAGGTCAATAGAAAAATTCAAACAAAATTCATAAAATGATTTTTATTGGTTAATATTAACAGCTAGTATGTTTCAATTATGATGTGAGAGTTTATAATTTAAAATTACGAACTAAGATATTTATCGTGGCTGTGGAATATTCATGTTCTTGCAGTTATACACAATTTGGTTTATGCATTATGAAAAAATAGATAAATGTATAACATGATTGTTATAAATTAAAAAATTATAAATATACCTCAAATAGTATTATTAGTTTCACGTTAGTTTATTAAAATATTAAAGTTATTTGGAAATGAAAAAAAAATTTTACGTTTCAAAATTATATATCTTAATAAATCATTAAACAAAAATTATTATTAAAAGAAAAAGTTAATATATAACTAACTATAGATTTGTACTAAATTATAAAAATTCAGTTCAGTATTTACAGAATTCCGAAATAAAATGTTGGACAAGATTAAAATATATATATTGGAATTTTATGAACAGTAGTATCAATTTGGATGAAATGAAAAAAAAAGACTATAACTTAGGACCTCGTTTATTTTCGGAAATGAGATGAGATGAGTTGAGATTAAAGTTAAAAAGTTAAATAAAATATTGTTAGAATATATTTTTTAATATTATATTTATTTTAGAATTTGAAAAAGTTGAATTGTTTATTTTATTTTATATAAAAATTTAGAAAAATTATAATAATGAAATAGAAAGTTTTTAAAATTTTTAAAATTTTGAGTTAAGCCCAACTCATTTATAGCCTTATCTATTTTTCACATCTAAAGCCCACAAAAGTAAAGTTGAAGTCCAACCATCTGTTCCCAATTTTACACGAAAAGCCTAGCCCATTCCCCCTCCCTCAATTTCCACACGACACCGTTTAACCACCAAACCCTAGAAACTCTCTCTCTCCTTCTCCTTCCTCGCCGAAACTCACCGTTTTCTCAAGAAACTCTCTCTCTCTCCTAACAGCCCGTCTTCCATATCTCTCACTTTCTCTCTCTCATTCTCTCTCCGTTAGTGAACAACGCTGCCTCTTCGCTCCTCCTGTAACCGGTCGCCGGTGTATCTCCGTCTCAGAAACCCTCTGTTCTGCCTCCTTCTCATTTTTTCATTCGCCGAATCTCTCCTTCCTTTTTTTTCTGTTCCATCAGCTTTCCACTAAGAGCAACCGCAAGCTTCCAGAAAATCACACAAAATAGCGTGTGATTTCAACAGAGACGACGAAAACGGTAGCCATCTGGCCTGAGTGTAAGGATCTTTGAGATCTCCCGACTCTCTGTTTCTGTAATCGTCTGAGGAATTTCTTATTTTCTTGTTTAGATCTACACATATTACCGATGGCTTTTTAATTTGGTTTGTTCTCGTGTACATCGTTATGATTTTTTTTCTCAACTTGTAGAAATTCCAACATCTCTCAGATTGTGTTTGGGTTTGGTTTGTGTTTGGATTTGGATTTTTTTACTCATACCCACCCACTGTTGGTTGCCGTCAGATCGTGTATATGGGTATGATTTTTTTGTGAATCTTTAGAAACTTCAACGGATTGTGTTTAGCTTTCGTTTTGTACAAATCCGAGTGTTCATTTCTGTAGTGGTCTGAGGAAATTTTTTTCTCTTCTTTAGATCTATACTTATTAGATTTTGTTTTTGAATTTGGTTTCCTTTCGTGTATATGGGTATGAATTATTTAGTGAATTTTTAGAAATTTCAAGGGATTGTGTTTGTATCTGCCTTGCTTTCGTCTATATGGGTATCATTTTTTTGCTGAACTTGCACAAATTCAAACAGAATCTGTGTCGGTTTGATTTTGGTCTCATGCATATGCGTATGATGTAGTTAATTATTCTGCAAGAATTAAGACATCCTGCAATCAGAGAGAGGAAAAAAAAAAAAGCATACCCAGGAGATGCCAAGATTGAGAAGGAGAATCAATTGGAAGCCCATCTAAAGGTTTGTGTGGAAAAGTGAGGAGTAGAAAATGAAGAGACAAAGAAGATGAAGGAAACGGTTTCTGGAAAGTTAAAATCAAATAAGTACAAAACATATAGAACCATAGAAATGTAGAAAGACCAAGAAGTTTTTTGGTAGAAAAATAACCAAAACAGAACAAAACGGAATCTCGTCATAAAACCAGGGGCAAAAATGGTCGAAAATTCACTGTTCACCCTTGAATTGCACTTATTTAATAGAGGTAGATATCAAAATTTTGGATGGATTTCTTTGTATCTCTGAGCATAGTACTTGGTCTGTGGTTTGATAGATATACGTGAGGGAATTGAGAGGAGATGACGACTGCAGCCCGACCCACTTGGGCGCCTGCAAAAGGCGGTAATGAGCAAGGTGGTACCCGAATATTTGGTCCATCCCAGAAGTACTCATCGAGGGACCTTGCAGCCCATACAACATTAAAACCCAGGTGAGCTTCTCTCAAATTGTGTGCTTTTGTGCTAGATACCTCTATCTTGGGGAGTTTATGTCTGTAACATGAGTATACATTCTATTTAGTGTGCTTGAGCATGCCTTCAATTTGGATGGTCTTATTTTTAATGGTTCCCGTGATTCTAGCTTCTCTCTCCCTCTCCCTCTCTTGGGGGGAGTTTTGTGTTTGTTGGCACTAGGACTTGACTTCATACTCAGGAAATCTGGCTCCTTTAATCATTGAATGGCGACTCAATGTGGATTTTAAACTCCTAACACGAATTTAAAGTTGTGATAGAAAGAATTATTAGCTGTAAAAAGATCTTAAAGGGAAGAATATGGTTAGCCGAGGAAATTCAGGAGCTGTTGTATAACATAAAAAAAGGGACAGGAACCGGGTCTGTAGTGCCTTTTCTTTTACCTTTTAATTTTTGTTTCTCATATTTTCTTTGGGATTGTGGATGGTTCAAGATCTTAAGTTCCTACATTTGTATTTGAGGGTGATATGTTTATAATTATTACCTGCTCATCCATCTGCATTTCAAACGTCTTGTTTCTGTATATTCAGTACATATGGAGTTATATTCTGGAATGAGAAATGATTGTACTAGCCCTGAATGGACAAGGCCCGTGCAACCCGTTTGTAAAAAAGTGGACCCCACCTCAAAAATTGTAAAGAAACCTATTGGTATTTAGTGGGACCTACTTTTTTACAAGGGCTTGTGTGGGGCTTGTACCTAGTAGCATTACTCGGAATGGAATACCATTCTTTGTCTATTTTCTTGGTCCAATCCTGCAGTTTCTTTTAATTTATGTGTGCAAGTGCATATTTTTTCATGCCTGTGCGGGAACTTTCTCTGACTGTCGTATGCACCTCCAGAAAGGAAGGGCAAGACACCCAGGATGAATTACAGAAGAGAAACCTCCGTGATGAGCTTGAAGAGCGTGAGCGTAGGCATTTCTCATCAAAGGATAAGTCCTACATTGGTAAGAAAGGAAAAAGGGAGGAAAAGAATTTCTTCCAACTTGTTGTTATCCTGCAACTTCTTATTGTGAATGTATTGAATTTACCTCACTCACGAATTGCATCAAGAATGTACTTGCTAGCATTTTTCCTTTCAATTTAATTGCATTGTATGTTGTTGTAGATGAGAGGGATCGCAGGAGAGGAAGCCATCTCCTATTGGAAGGTGAGTTTACTGGCTCACCTGATGTGTGCGTCAATTTACTGTGTCTAATATAATTACATGTTCTTTTTACAATGAAATTACAGGGAGTAAGAGGGACACTGAAGATCGTATTGCTCAACGTAGCGTAGATGCAGATGATTCTGATGTGGAAGTAAAAAGTGACGATGAGAGGTTATTACACTTGACAGATACATCTCATTCACATGTGCAACAGAGATAATAGTCTACTTTTGATCACTATGTTGCTTTCAGCCATTAAGTTTGGCTGTTCTAAGAAGGCATGCTTCCTATGTGATATCTAAATGGTGGGCTTTTTGAATTGAATAAAATATTCCAACTTATGAAGTGCCTTCTGCAGGGTAAAGTAATTTTATTGTTGCTGGTTCTAAGCTTCTGCTGGGGTTCTAGTTTTGGTTTCTAGGAACTCCAGTGGCAATACCTCTAACTTCCCAATGTTTGCCTCTGTGCTGTCTGTTTGTATTTTTATTTTTTACCTTGTTCTTGAGCATTTGCAAGTACAATTCCTTCCTGATCGTTGTTTTTTGGGGATGGGGGTTCTTGGTTGCTATTTTCTTTGAATCAGTACTAATATGTATAGTTTACAGGCAAATTTTGGAGTTTTTTCCCTAAGAATTGTGGGCACAAGTTTTTTTTTTTCAAACAAAATTATTTTCTTTTCTCTTTGGCAAAACAGAAAAGAAAATGAAAAAAAGTTTTAGCATCTGGAATGGCATACCCTGGATTCCACTATTTCCTAATACATATTATCTTCTGTGCTAGTGATGAAAGTGACGATGATGAGGATGATGAAGCGGCTTTGATACTTGAACTTGAGCAAATAAGGAAGGAAAGAGCAGAGGAGAAACTACGGAAGGTGTGTAACGTGTGATACTTTATTTAGGGGTTCTGTAGTCTATACTTATATAAGCTAGGATAGGTTTGAACACTACTCATTGGAGGCCATGACTTGGCTGTATCAAATTTGGTTGTGAGGATATTATTTGATTGCTGGCTAAAACAAAGGGAATGATATTTACTGTTTTCTGGGTCATGTTTTCAAACTCTTAAATGTAGCACCGAGAGCGTGTGAATTTTTTTTTGTTTGAAATTGTATGTCTATGCCCCAAAACAGAATTCTTCTATATCTGCAAACCCATCACCTTTATGTATCAGTGACGTTTGCTACAGTAGCATCACAATGCTTTGTGCATCTGTAGGAGCGACAAGAGCGGGAGGAAGAGCTTAAAGTTAAGGAAGCGGAGCTTCTCCGAGGAAACCCACTGCTCAATAACCCAACATCTTTTAACGTGAAAAGAAGGTCAGTAGCTGAGAGGATCCTACTCTCCACTGCTCAAAAATTTTTAGTTGTCACTTGAATCCTGTAGTAATACAATGTTTTTTGTTCATTCATTGGCTTAGATGGGATGACGATGTGGTGTTTAAGAATCAGGCTCGTGGTGAAACCAAAGCTCCTAAGCGCTTCATTAATGACACCATCAGGAATGACTTCCACAGGAAATTCCTTCAGAAGTACATGAAATAGCTTATTATTTACATCTTGAGCCTAGAAGCCGAAGTAATCTTCAAAAGAAACCTCTGATTTGCAATGACTATGTGTACTAGAATGTAGTAAATAGCTATGCTGGACATGGATTGGGTTTTCATCAGAATTCAAAACTGAATTAAGGAATTTAATCTCTATCCTGGCTAGAGTTTGATCTTTTCTATTTGTGTGATATATAAACAACCTTTGTAAGTGATTGCCTTTGAATTAAGTTCTCTCCGACACCCATTTTAAGCATACATTAAGAAACGTACTACACCTATTCAGAGACTAGAAATGAAACGTGCCCATCTGTTCAGAGATTGCATGAGTTAATTTTTCTAGCCAGCATTCAGGAGAAGTGTTTACTCCCCGAAGCCAAAGTACAGGAACGACAAGTAGTTAAACAATCGCATGCATTTCAAATTTTGGATGTTTCCCGAAACAGAGCATTTACAAATTAATGATTTGGAATTAGAGGTTTTCAGGATGTGATGTGTTTGATTTATGGTAGAACTTATGAGCGCAGAGGATGGATCTTTTGCAGCTTATAGCGAAATGCAGGCAAAATAACATTGATTGGAGTAGTACCTAACCTCACCTTGGCTCTGGCTCATGTGGGGGACACAAGTACAACAACACCAACAACTTTGCCAGTTATCTGTTAAAACTTCAATTCAGTTCTTGGGAGGGCAGCAACTCACTTTCATTAGATCATATGTCTCTCGACTTTCATTACTTTTTAAGAATTCTTGTGATAGCAGCAAGTTTGCAGCAACTACCCTTTTTTTCTTTTTCAAAAAAATAAAACAACCTAGTATTATAGTGTGTGTGTGTGTGTGTGTCTATATATATATATCATCATCATCATCATCATCCTAGGATATGGATCTACCTTTGTATTAAAGTAAACGTTGCTCTAATTCTTCATCACAAAATTATGTCACTCGAGTTCAACTTCTCCATCCTCAAAACAAGTTTTTTTTTTTTTTTCCCTCACAAGAAGACCCACAAGTGCTTTGTAAGGATCAGAATGTTTGAACATGTACGAGATAATGTATCGAGAAAATAAAATAAAATAAAATTAGGGGCCTCTAGATGTGAAGAATATTCCGATAGTAAATTCTACACTATTTAATTAAAAAACTAGTCAAACCTTGTTTAGGACTTTCATAAAAGTTAATAATAATAATAAATAAATAAAATAAAATAGGGATGCGGCATGAAATATACATGACATGGATAATATGTCAAATCTTGCCTTGTCATGTACATAAAAAACAGTCCTGAACGGTCATGTAGGCTCATGTATTGACTCTTTCATCATTACGAAAATAAATATTTCTTAACTTCTCCGCAAATCCATGCACATCCTACTTAGTATTGTATTGGGAATGCTATCCTCACCCACCTATATATACTCCTGGTATTGAAAGGAAAAACATAAACACGTGGCATAACATTATTACATCATTGGCTGCCACAATATTACGCTACTCTTATAGCTGGATTAATCAAAAACAAATCTCGTCCAAAATATATAATTAATTACTACTGTTGGTAGAACTTTATATAGGACTTGGCACAACCTCAACAAACCATCCTTCTTGTCCTCTATTTAAATCCTACGTTTTGATCTTCCTTTCATTATCCATAAAATTTATGATTTAGTGTAGTAGTGTGTATACATAATGATGATTATTACTCCAGCTTTTTAAATAATATGTGATCCAACATATGCTTTTGTCGGGTTGTTATGGGGTTCTTCGATTCTTTGTTTGGGAGAGCTGCCAGAAACTTCATCAAACGGAAAGACAGTGATGCAGGCGAAGCAGGTTTTATTGAATCGATGAATCTCTGTGCTGCATTAATCTCATTCTCTCTTTTAAGTTTCAATTTCCTGTATGTAATTCAGATGTTTTAATCCCTGCAAATTCTTCATTTGTTCCTGTGCTTTTCTGTATTCCTCCTTCATCATCGTTGTATTGTGTTTGCTACTCAAATCAATTCAAGTAGATGCATGGGTTGGTATATGATATAGTCAATAAACGGGCTCATTTGTTAGTTTAGTTGAATGTCAATGACATTTTCCTTTTCTTCCATTTTTCATCAAACTGCTCCAATCAATGTGATATTTGTCCTTGGTTATGGTTATTTTTTAATCTTGGCTTGATGCTCTTTAGTAGTTTGTGATTTCAGTAATGAGAGAGTCTCGCATGCCCTGAAAATTATAATATATGTCAGGCATCACAATTTCTCTAACCTCAGTTTCTAAAAGGATCATGCAGTTTCAGAGATATGAAAACTACTATTATCTCTGAGACATGATGAACAATTAGTAATGCATGATTCCAAACAAGGTACTTCCATTAGGTTTCATTCTTTTCTGAGGTATGAACTATTATCTGTAGCCACTTTTCTATCAACACCAAGGAATTTTCCAGAGTGTGGATCCTTTATCATGAATGTTTACTGTTGTTTGAATTCTTTTGATCTAGAATTCATTCTACTTCTCTTACTCCAAATTATCAGGTCGAGCACTGGAAGA
>QEOT01007551.1:0-70919 GCA_003123785.1 Pterocarya stenoptera
CTCCATACAAAAATATAATAAACAATTCAACTTTTTCAAATTTCAACATAAAAATAATACTAAAAAATATATTCTATTAATATTTTATTCAACTACTATTCAAAATATCTCATCTAATCTCATCTCATCTGTGTATCCAAGCGGGGCCTTAGATTATGTGTAGGGATAAAGATAAAAAATTTCATCTCTATCTCATCTTATCTTATCATTACATATTTTTTAAATTTTTATATAAAATATAATAAATAATTCAACTTTTTCAAATTCTAATTTAATTTTTTCAAATTCTAAAACAATAATAATATTAAAAAATAATATTTTAAACTTTCATATTAACACTATTTACAAAATTTTTAAAAATTCTCATCTTATCTCAACGTCCAAACCTAATCTAAGTAAAACGAAACAATTTATAGATTAAGAAAATACTTAAGTGATAAAATGAGATAATATAAGAATTTTATTAAAAAAAATATTATTTAACCTCCTCAAGTGAACCTCTAATATTTTTTTTCAATGTTTAAAAATCGTTACTAGTATTGAATTTGTGTTTTTTTAAATGTTTAAAAAATATTTTTTAAATGTTTTTTTTTTTTTAAATAAAGAATGGGCTAGCGGTCACGTCTAATGGAAAAAGCATGTGACCGACTAGTAAGATTCTTTTGTAAATGGTAGTGAAATTTTTTTAATTATGATATTGAGTAATGCTACATACATTTATGGGCTATACAAGCATCGCACAATCTTTTTGTAAAAGAGTAGAGTCTATAATTAAAAATTAAATTTTTATGTAGAAAATGAAGAACAAAAAATGGACAAACATTCAATAAAATTTTAGCAATATGATGGCACTCCCGTAAGGGTGTTTTTCCCATAAGTTAGTGATAGACAAACAAAATTAAATGCCTTCAATATGCACCAATGGCCCTTATTTATAGATCATGAGACATTGGTTGGCAAGGAACACAACTATTGGTAATACAATAGTTGGCAAAAAGAAGTATCTCTTGACACTTCCTTAACCATTACCCTATAGGAACAATCACCATGGAGAGGATATTATTCAAAATGGTACACTATTTGGTGATCACCCCCTTATAATTACATCTTTCACTTGATCACATAAAAAGATGATGATTCAGTTGAGTATTTTACCTTGGTATCAATATAAGTTTTCCAATACTCAACTATCATCTACATATTCTTGCATATCAATGTCAGAGTATCACAAGCCTCTACTCGCGCACGCTTTTATCATTACCTTATTTGACCACCCTCCATCATATATACTCCCACTGACCACATATAAACGATGACCTCATTTCACTAAAAATTTTATTGTACGACATCAATTTTTCGTAACTAGATCAACAATAGATATCTTTGTCATAATTAACGACTTTAGCCGAATACATAACACATGTATCGACCTGTACTGAATTTTCATTAAATACTTCCTCTAGAGGGTATTCTTTAGACTTTTCCTGATCACTTTATCAACAACTTTACAAATGGCCAACCAATTAGTTAGTTAATCAACCTACATTGAAATTTTATTAAGTGCTTACTCTTAAAGCATTCCTAAGGTTCTCCTTAATTATCTTATCAGTGACTTTTCAAATGACCAAAATTTCATTTGGGTATCATCATAACTTCAATTTTCTAGGTGTCCCTATAATTTCTTAAATTATGCATGTCGACCATGAGGTTCCTTCGCTTAGGTTTCTCTCAACTATATTTTAGTCACATGTTTTCTGAATCTCTGCAGAGATAATCATTTGGTCATCGGATCTATTACCATATCGGTCAAAGAAATAAAATTAACCATGACCTTCCATCTTTCCATTATATCTAAAATATAGTAATAATGCACATCAATGTATTTTCTCTTGAAAAGTTGTGTTTCACTTTTTACCTATGAGATGACAAACTGATTATCACAAAACACATTGATTAGTTCTGTAGATGTACCCAAGTTTAAGGTTTCAATAAATCGTTTCATCCACACCGTATTACTTATTAGAATACTACAAGCAATATATTATGCTCCCATAGTAGACTTAGCAACATAACCATGTTTCTTAATCAATCAGTAAACTATACTTCCATCAAATAAAAATATATATTCAGTTGTAGATTTTCTATCATCTACATCACTACCAAAATTAACATCACTATAGCTGATTAATTATAGATCACTAATTTCAAAGAACAATTTCAAACTTTTGGTACCTTGTAAATACTTTAATATACGCATCACTGCTTGCCAATGTTCCTTACCTATATTGGATTAATATTTGCTTACTAATCCTACTGCATGACAAATATATGGTCTTGTACTTGTCACTGCAAACATGAGGCTTCCCACAATTTGGGCATATAGAACTTTAAGCATTTCGCTTAATTCCTCCTCATCTTTTGGGCACAAACTTTTATTTAAAGTATGACCAGTACAATCAGATGTATTTAAGGGTTTACAATTTTTCATACCAAATATTTTAAGTACTTTTTCTAAATATTTTTCTTGATCTAAATACAACATCTTTCAATTTCTATCTCTATAAATTATTATACAAAGAACATAAGCGGCTTCACCTATGTCTTTAATTTCAAATTTAGATTTCAAGAACTCTTTTCTTTCATTCATCATATCTAGACAATTACTTATCAGTAATATATCATCAATGTATAACGATAATAATATTACTTTATTATCATTTTTTCATATGTATATACAATGATCTAGTGAATTCATTTCGTATCTCAGTTTCAAAATGACTTGATAAAACTTCAAGTATCACTTTCTTGAAGATTGCTTAAGTCCATACAGTAGTTTTTTCAACTTGTAGATTTTTTCTTCATGTCCTATAAATTGGAATCATTATGGTTTAATCATAAAAATACCCTCATTTAATTCATCATTAAGAAAAACTGTATTTACATCTAATTGATGTAATTTCAAATTCATCTTGGCAATAATATTCATGATAATTCTTATGGATGTAAACTTCTCCACAAGCGAATATGTATCTACAAAGTCTACACCTAGTTATTGAGTATATCTCTTCGCCACTAAACTTGATTTATACATTTCCAAACTACTACCAATTTTAAATTTTCTCATGAGAACCCATTTACAACCATTAGCTTTTTTATTTTTTAAGAAATCTGTTAACTCTAAACATTATTTTTGTTTATCAATTCTATTTTATCTTTATAGTCTCAAGCCATTTATCTAAATCGAGACTATTAATTGCCTCAAAAAAATTTTCAAGATCGTTTTCTAAATAGGTATTTAGTGCATAATGATCTTGAAAAAATCTCTCTAGTCGTCTGGTTATTTTACAACCACAGTCTCCAACATTAATACCTAAATATTGATTTTCATGTAACTTTCTTTTATTTTTATTATTTTGTATATGAATAATATCATAATTTTTATTGTCAGACTCTTTGGACATCTGTTAATTTTATAAATCATTTAATAAATTTATCTAATCAACTGGAGTAATAAGGTTTGTATTTTTTAGAAAAATGATATCTCTACTTTCTATCAATCTACTTTCAAAATGACAAAATCTATAACCACTTTTGTTTTCTAGATGCCCAATAAGCTTGCAATCTCAAGTTTTACTTTTCAATTTATCCTTTAATGGCCTCGGGATAAGTACTTGTGTGTTACAACCCTGCACTTCTAATTTACTTAAGTCTAGTTTATTTCTCGTTTATATCTCGAAAGGTGTAAAAAGTTTTATTTTAGTTTTAACTTTATTTAATATATATGCCGCAATCAACAATGTTTCACCCAAAAAATGTATTGGTAGATTAACATATGTTATTGGTCTCGTCGTATCTAATAAAATTCTATTTAGATGGCATAGTATAAATTGGTCTTATATCATTTAATTTGTAGAAAGCATCCAAAACTTCAAATTTACCTCATATATCACTATTCAAACCTTTAAGGAGTCTACCCAACAAAGTTTCTACTTCTACTTTATATTTTTTAAATTTCTCAACTGCCATAGATTTATGTTTGAGTAAATAGATATACCCATATATTGAATAGTTTTTAGTGAAAGTAATAAAGTACTTCATTCCTCTATAGGTTTTAGTTCCAAAATGTTCACAAATATCAGCATGTATAATTTCTAGTAAATCTGTGGATTTTTAACTTTTTGAAAATTTTGAAAAAGATTTACTATTCAATTTTTCTTTGATACATAATTTATATATATCAAAATTATTTGAGTGTTTTTGTGGTTTTAATTCACTTTTACAAATTATGATTATCTTATTTTTATTTATATGGTCTAATCTCAAATGTCATAAATATGCATAACCAGTAGACACATTCATATAATCAAAAGTAGACACTTTATTAATATCAACATTCAGTATATACATATCCTGATCTTTCACATCTTTCATTGATACATTAACCTTGTTTATTACAATGGTTTCATACTTAAACTCAACTATGTAGCCTTTTTGATTTAGTACATGCACTGATACTAAAGTCCTACGAATACCAAGTACATATAATGCATCACTAAGTAAAATAAGGAAACCATTCACTTTAAATTTACATGTACATTGCCCCAAGACATCGAAATATGTGTTGTTGCCCATATATACACCATGTGCTTTCCTGTTTGTTTATTTTCAATTTTAACAAACAAATCTTTGTTCCTGCATATATGTCTTGTTGCTACAGAGTCAAGTCATCATGAATTTGATGTTAGTTCCACAAGCATTATTTCTGAGATTATCATCACAACTTCCTTACTTTCTTGTACTTTTTTTTTTATTAGGACATTGTGATTTGTAATGCTCATTCTTTCCACATTTAAAGCAGTTTCTAGTAAATAGTTTACTTTATTTACTTTTCAACCATTTATTTTTCTTGAACTACTTTGGCTTCAACTTTTTCTATGTAGAACGCTTGTCCTGAACTATTAATAAATTGGTTGATTCACTATCACTATTCTTCATGTTCATTGTTTCTCTTTCAAGTTCTAAAAGTACTCAAAACAATATCATTGTTATTTCATTTCCATAGTGTATTAAAAAAGTAACAATGTGATCCAAGATGAAGGAATGCTATTTAGTATGGATGTAACTTGCATTTTATCAGTGAAAGGATGACCACATCATTTAATTCATTTGCAATCAACTCCATTTGAAGTACATGATTACCATAGTCATCATTTTCTTTTATAGAAGTTTAGTTATATTTATCATATAATTATTATATATAAGTATCCGACCTTAAACTATACTTTATCTCAACTGCCTCATACAAGTTTAGTTATACTTTAGCAGTTTTATAGTTTTTAAAGAGTCGAATGATATGATAATTCATACAATGCAAAGTTAAAGAGTTTGTCCATGCATTGTGTTCTTCCTATTTATTTTCACTTGGTTCGCTGCTCCCACTTTCATTCAACCCATATTCTTTACCTTCTGATGGCTTCAGTGTTGTTAATGTGTCTAAGGTCTTTTCATGGCTAATAAGAAGAGTTATATGCCTTTTCCAAACTCGAAAATTTCTTCCATTAAGTTTTTCTATTTCTGAAGGATCAATACTTTTCTTCAGTGTCATAAATAATAAATCTTAAAAAATTAACAACAAAAAGAATGTAAAAATAATAATTATGTTTTATTGTAAATAAATTAAATACAATAGTTCAACTTTGAAAAATTAAAATTAGTACAAAATCAATAGAACTAATAATCATTGGATTTAATCTAAGGTGGCAGTCTCGAAATTCTCCTATTATATTTTAAATAAGGAGAATAATGAAAGTCACACTCTGTTCGAGGATTCCCACTAACTTTTCTTGATATTTTTCCTTTTTCAAAGATTTTATTTCGAGAATCTCAACCAATAGGTGCTCTTTATTGATTTGACATGAAATTTGAACCACAACGACTTTTGAATGGACCAAAACGGACTTGAAATGACCCTGAATGACGCAAAATACCAAATCTAGCCCAAATCGATTTAGAAAACCGAGTCAACCGGTTCAACTAGTTCAAACGGGTCCAGGAGAAAAAATCGATAGTCAGCGGCTCGATCAGCAGTGCAGCAAATAGCTTGGTCAATGCCATGGTTAGCGGCTCGGCTCGGAGATTGACTTGAGGCTGTAGAAGGTAATGAAACAGCATCATTTGGTTTGGCTGAAACAACGCCGTGTTGTTTCTTACGGGCGGCTTCCAACATCCTTATAAGCGCATCGTTTTGCTCCTTGCTCGAAACAACGTCGTTCGATATAGAAATTCATTTCTCAACAACCTCCAAAACTACAATATTGTTTGGCTCCTCACTTGGCTAAACGATAATGTAGTCTAGCAAAAATTGATTTGACTCTTTGTGATCGTTGGACAAATGGCATTGTTTCGTCCAGGGTCTTTTTCGTCCTTGCACAGACTAAAATCAATCTTCGTGAAGCTTTTGTCATCACTTTCGTTTGGCAAGATGGTAACTAGCATTAAGGATTCTGACATGCTCTCGATGTCCACAAACTCCAGCAGGGTTGATGAACTCCAGAGACTCCCTAGAACAGTAACAGTGGGTATAGAAGAATTGTACAGTGCATTATTTCTTTCTGAAAAAATATGCCAGTAATTCTCTTCAAAATAATAACAACTTATAAGATTTTGCAGATTCTCAGTATACTCTAGGCCTCTCATTGTAATTTAAAGGATTTTTCTCTAGGATTTAAAAGCCTCTGAAAATTATTATGATATGCAAGTGTGGTTGCCAAACCAAGAACATGTCTATTGATTATCTTCTCAATCCGCAAAAGAATTCACTCTGTCATGACCACGCTCTGATACCACTGTACAAAATGAAGAACAAACAATGGACAAAAACTGAACATAACTTTGACAATATGGTAACACTACCGTGAAAATATTTATCCCATAAGTTGGTGGTAGACAAAGGAAATTGAGTGCCTTCAATATGCACCAATAACCCTTATTTATAGGCGATGAGACACTGGTTGGCAATGAGCACAACTATTGATAATACAATGGTTGGCAAATGGCACAATCATTAACAAGTGACAAAAGGTTATGTCTCTTGACACTTCCGTAACTATTACCCTCATTAAACCATCAGCATAAAGAGGGTGTCATTCCAAGGAGTACATAGTTTGGTGATCACAACCATTAGAATTACATTTTCATGTAGTTTCTATATTTACTCTTTTTTTTTTCAAAATGAGTGCATGACGTTTGCAAACTTTATGACTACAAATGTCGTTTCTTTATAATGTTTATTGGGTTTTGAAAAAGATAGATAAACAGTTAAATAAAAATATTATAAAATTAAAATTTTGCCATGATATAACTTTTTAATATTATTTTTGTTCGAAAAATGATTTGTACAAGTTCTAAACAGACAAGTCTCGCTCAAGCCTTTAAAAAAATGATACCATGTTAAAAAAGTGTAAAAAAAATCATTTTTTTTAGTCATATATACCCACTTTTTTACAAAGAGCCTACGCGTGGCTTGTTTATTTTAAACTTATACTAGAATTACTTTTTCTGTTTTGAGATTTGAAAAGGTTGAATTACTTTTTATTTTTTGTTTGGATGTTTGGAAATGTTGTAATAATTAGATTAAAATTTTAAAATTTTAAAATATTTGTATTTGAGTTATGTTTGGGAAAAAAATTATGAGAAATTTTGATATGAGAAGATATAAGATGAAACCAACTCTCTTTCTAAACAACCTTTAATGTTATATATAATCTTAGAGTGTACAATTTTTATGTACTTCATTTAAAAAAAGTGTAACCTACTGTTAAAAAAAAAAAAAAGAAAGAAAAGAAATAATTTTCATGTCGGTCTAAGGTCTCAAATGTATGTACTTTTTTTAATATAAATGGACGATACTTAGACATGCTAAGATTGATATTGAGAACTGGGTTGCTTATAATATGCGTCTTTTTATATGTATCTATCTATTATATGTGCAAAAAGATAGTTTCTTGGCATCTAGATGGATGAAAAAAATCCGTTGTTATGCTAATATATAAGGCAATATTAATTTATGAAAAAATATTAAATCTTTTATTGACTAAGGTCCCATTTAGATACATAAACGGTTTTATTTTCTATCATCTCATCTCATCTAATCAGTACAATTTTCTTAAATTCTTACATAAAATATAATAAACAAATCAATTTTTTCAAATCTCAAAATAATAATATTAAAAAATAATAGTATAAAAATATTTTATTCATCTTTCAATTTTCATCTAAAATTATTTCATCTTATCTCATCTCACTATCTAAACGGGCCTTAGTCGTCCGATAATTTTGTAGAATGGAACAGAACCTGGAAAATGGTGGGACTAATGTGCCCCAATTGATACCAGACTTAGATTGAAAATGTGATTTAAACTCATAAAGCAACTGAAAAATGATATATAGGACTCTCAGATGTGTAAGTTTTGTGCAAACTTTTTGTAAAATAGTAGATTCTGCTAGGAAAATGTTTCATGTAGCGTACATTTTTTTATAAAAGACTAGTTGTACAAAATTTATATATTTGAAACTTGTCTCTAACATTTATGTGTACTATATATGAGGGAAAGGGAATGAGAGGAGTTAAAACGAAGGACAATCACAAATGTTAAAAAAAAAAAAAAAAACAAATGAGGGGAAGGGACATCAATGAAGGAGAGGAAGCCATGGGCAAGAGAAAGAGACAGCGAGAACAGTGCCATAAATGAAAAAACAATGCTTTGTGATAGTATTAGACAAGCAAGTACTTTGAGCAAATTGTAATTACAAATATGTTTATTAATCTACATAATTATAAGTTGGAAGAAGTACTAATTAATCATGACCTATAAGATCCTTGTTTGAGTGCATGCCTATGTTGTTGAATGACCAAAACTGAGCCATTAATGTTGAAGTCCGAAGAAGCCAACAGATCTCCAACAGTACCAAGCTCAGGACACTCCTCCCAGTCACAAATACCGGTTGTCAGCGGTGAGTGTCCTCGCCCACCTTTCCCTACTATGAACAAAGAGTACAAATCCCCAATGTCTCTAAGAGCTGCTACCGTCTGTGCTGCATTGTTCACATACTTCTCCACATAAGCAACTTGGCCCGATGACACGTCCCTGATCAATATATACCGATCAGTCCCATATAAATCAAAAAATTATACCACGTGGTATGATTTGATTTAGAATATAAATTTTAAAATTTGAATTTTACATATTAAATTATGTCACGTGGATAGTGTGTAGTGTAAAAACTTTCAAATAAAATTATTTATAATGTATGACATTAACTGATGTGATTGCGGATGAAAAAGTCAAGCTAAAGAGTAATATTACACTGCAGTCTTAAAGAAATTTTACAAAATTAAATCCACAAATAAATAAATATGATTGGAAAGTAATCAAATTAACGTTAAATGGTTAATGGTACCTATTATAGAAGTCGGACAAGAACACATTGTCAACTTCAGTAGTGCCATTCCCGGTCTCTAGTCTTGACAATGCCCTTAACACTCCATCAACCCCATCTGATCCTGCATTAGACCCATCCGCTGCATTATCGTTCTGGGAATTGTATACACTTGGTGATGATATTGATGACGACGAAGCTGGCAGGAACCGAATGACAGTCAAGTTTATCCGAGGATGAGCAGCGATGCGTCTACTCCATGCAACAGCCTCGCGATCGTCCGGACCGCCAAAGAACAGAGTCGCAACATGCTGCACAGTTTCAGACCCAAGCAGTTGGGAAAACCCAGGAACCCCGTCAATGCCTCGGCTCACAATAACACCGACAGAGCATGGAGCATGGCGAAGAATCTTCTGGTTTGTTGTCCGAACACCCTCTTTCCCACTGTCCATTTTCCCATCAATTCTTTGGTGTTTGTGGAAAGGGAGAAGAATAATCGACACCCGCAAGTCCTCGGCGATGTTACAGACATCCTCGTACAAACTTGTGAAGGATGACACGGCTTTACTTAGGTGGATCAAGATTCTTGTCTCTGCTGTAAACGCATCCATGGCGTCATGGATTCCCAGAACATCATTTCCGCCATAGTCTTCCTCGTCACTAAGTTCATGATCTTCAAGTTCATGATAAGATACATTGGTCCTGCGTTTTTGTACGAGTTCTATTAGGTGCATTAAATAAGGGTTTGTTGGTGCTTTCTGAGAGCCGCTTAGAGCTGATATGAGAGAGAGAATGGCTGGCATATGACGAGGTCCATACACACATGCGAGCAAACTAAGCTCTTCATCTGCACTATGTATTATTTCAAGGGCTGTCCGCTTATTTCCATACGATCTTTCGTCTTTTCTCAGCAGGAAAGCTACAATCGGGCCTGAGATTATTGTGTTGACGACTATTGATATCAGCAGAAGATTATAAGCTTTTGGACTCCACAACTGAAACGGTAGCAAAATCATATCCAAATTAGACTTTGCTTGTCATACTACTACTTTAAAAAATTATAAGCCATGTATAACATGACCTCTTACAGTTTCCATGACATGAGCTGATTTATAAGAGATGGTGCTTTTCAGGCACACCCCTTCACATAGATAGCATGGCCAGAGTTTATTTTCCACATAAATTTAAAAAATAATTTGAATCTGACATGTCAACCGCTAGAAGGTTGCATTTTTTACACCGGTGCGTATAACAATGAAGAAAAACTTACAATGAGGGTCTTTGAAGAGGAGCCAATGAACAGAAGATCAGCATGGCCTTTCAGGTTCAGCAAAAAACCGAGGAGAAACGACTCCTTCAGTGGAATTTGTAGGTACTGGCAAGCAGCAAGAGTGCCAGTAATCTTACTGACAACGCTCAACAACACCATGACAACAACAATAAGCACATTATTCCAGCTATTCAGAAAGCTAGCATTAACTCGGAACCCAATGTAGCCAAAGTAAATAGGAAGTATGAAGTTGTGAACAGAATAGGTAAGCTTGTGCACCAAAGTCCTTGCTGTTTTACCTTCCTTGGGGAAAAGCAGGCCGATGAGATAACAATTCATTAGGCTATTATAATTAGCCCATTCAAAGAACATTGAGCTCCCCACAAGAAGTGACAAGATGAAAAAAAACTCAGGATTTTTCAAGTACTTTTGGTTCTGATTCCGTTTGTTGAACCAATTAGCCAAGTACTGGTTTATAATCACGACTGAGAAACTAAGGGAAAGGCAATAGGAACCAAATTTCAGGACTTTCCCTGAATTAAAAGCGACAATGAAATTGAAAATTAGAAGGCAAGACATTTCGATCATGAGTGAAGAAACTATTGCCATCCGACCAATGTCCGAGGTATCAAACTTCAACTCCGCCGCCAAACGAATCACAACCGGAGAGGCTGTGTAGGCTAAGATTAACATGATGATGAAAACGAAAGTGAACTTGAAATCACGCTCTTGTAACTGACGGTAAAGGAAGAAGGAGCCTCCCAGTCCAGAGATGAAGCCGAATAAGACACCACCGTATGAGAGAGCGCTCACCGCACGTAAGTTGCGTTTTACGTAAGGAATGTCTGTCTCTAGCCCGATTAGGAACATGAATATGATACGGCAAAATAGACCAAAAATTTCATAGAAATCAGCAGAAATACTTTGGAAAAAAAATTCTCTCACTTTTGGAATATTTGATAGCCCAGAGGGACCCAGCACCAATCCAGCCTATAATGAAAAACAACCAAGGTACTGTTAGTTGTGACATATATACATGCATGTTTTGGAACCAAAAAAACAATTCACATAGAAACTGATGCAAATTCAATATATGTTTCTGTGTACGTGTTTGAATGATGAAACTCTAGCTTACAAAGATTTGAGCAATGGGTCCAGGTTGACCAAAGGCCTTGAGCACGAGGTGGAAGAAGTGGGAGATGACAAGAATTCCAGACACTTGCATGGCCATTGAGGTAAGAGGATTGAAGAAATCCTCTTGACAAACCATGCGGTGGGTGGCGTCCATTTTCTTAATCTGTCTGCAAGGGAACGAAGAATCGATCGAGGAAGACAAGAAAGAGGGTAAATTCACATGCAATTTCGGCTTGTCGTGGTTTAGATCCCCTTTTGCACTAATGGATCAATGAGATCCACAAAAATTTAGCGTCTTTTTCTACTTTTTCTCGTCTTTGTCATCAACTTTGGCATCCTCGCATGATAAATAACAAATATTTTTTGGGGTGTCCTATTACTAAATTACTAATTCTAGATGGAAAGAGATCTGCGAATCGCAGTAATGGTAGGATTGATGCTCAGAGGGAATTTAGGCAGCTGAGATTCGTGTCGGCTCCTTGATATGGTGATGTATGGGGCTGGGAAAGATGATGAGAATTAATGGGTGCTACGTGAAGAGAGGGATGGGAAGAAGCATGTTGGAAAGAAAAAAAATGAATCTTTGCTCTGTGCGTGATGTTCTCCAAATCTTAAGCGTTGATACGAGAGGTAGAAAAAGAGAAGAGCATGAACGTCGAGTGTATGAACCAATTATTTGTTTTTGAGAAAGAAGATGAACGAGGGAACAGATCAAAGGGGAGTTGTGATCCTCAAGGGAATGGCCACGAGGTTGTGAAAAACATTAATTATTTTCCAAGAATAGATGTAGTGGAATTTCTTTCTCATTTTTCCAAATGTCAAGTATTTAAGATTATTTATATAATTTTTTTTTTTTTTGAAGAAAAATTGCATTCAATGCATGTATGGATTTTGCCTTTTCCTCGTGAGCGCATTGGTATTAATTTATTAAAATCACATATTTTGAAGATTGCATTTGCCATTTAAGAAAAATTCTCACATCGTATTGTACATCTTTGAGTCAAAATAATAATAAAATATTATTTTTTATAATTATTAATTTTTTATATATATTTTACAATTAGCACCCACTACAAAGATGTTAAAGATAGAATGGGAGAAAAAAGAAAAATTTAATAAAATAGTATTTGTAGAGTGAACAGTACATCTGCAAAGATGTATTGGCACTGTCCACAACTATAGACATATTTACATATGCATAATCTATTGTAGTTAATTTAATAGTCTAAGTATGCACATGTATTTGCATTTCTATATACATAAACCAATGTCAATGCTCAAAAGACAAATATGTGTTTGCATTTTTTTAATTTGTTTATTTAAATGACATACCATTAAAATTTTTAAGCCAGTTTCATTGACTTAGCCAAAATCCAACGATAGCTAAACTTTAGCCAATATGTAGACTTTAGCCTCATTGAATTAAGCATTATTATAAAATTTTATACTTGAACTACAGTGATTCTCCAAATTTGTAGGTTGACCAACTCATTAGCTAAACATTAAAATATTCAATTTTTACTCATCTCACAAAATATGTAGGTATTTTTTGTAAATAATAAATTTGATTCTGATTTATTATTATTAAAACATTAAATGTGATAAAAATAAATTAATTAGTTAATATTAATTAGAATATTCATTATTAAGTTAATTATAATATAATTAATATTAATGTTAATATTTAATAAATGTGATAAATATTAAAATTAATTTAATTAGAATATAATAATTATTATTATTTTATTGATAAAATTATAAAATATCATAAAAATAAATTAAATAAAAAGTATTAAATTAATAATATTTTATTATAAATAAATAGATAATTCAATAGGATTGAATATAAATAGAATAAACAAATGTAAACTCATATGATATTAGTTAAAATATAAATTTACATTTAACCACACCAATAAGAATGCCCTTAGTTTGGATAGTAAATTGATAAAATAAAAATTAAATTAAATATTATTTTTATTTTAAAATTTTAGAAAATTCAATTAATTATTATATTTTATTTAAAAATTTTAAAAAATTATAATAATTAGATTAGTTTTACCTTGCAAAGGCTTTAGAAATATGTAATATTAATGACACAGATTCTTTTTTGAAGCTCCACGATCACGTTGGAGTTGAAGCTGTTTTTCACTTTCTTTTTTATTTCGAAAGAACTGCTCTGCTAATTTTACCAGTTCGATTTCAGAAAAAACTAACAAGCATCGCTTCCTCGCTCGCCTCCTTCATGATTTCATCGTTTGTTTCAAGACGGCGATGATAATTTGTCCAAACTTACTTTCCTCCACTTCTTTCGAACACTTTTTCTTTTTCTTTTCTTTTTCACTGGTGTTCCCTTAAAGTCCTTCCCCAAATTCCCCAAGCCCTCTTTTTCCGACCTACCAAGAAACTCTCCCTTCTCACACTTTCACCATAAGAACTGAGTTTTCCATAAAAGCACCGAATGAGGTAAAAAACAGAGAATAATCATCTTCTACCTTTCATTAATCAATTCCCAATTATTCATTCCACGTAAACAACTCATATGAAACATGGTAATGGGGGTAGCAACGATAAAACAAATCTAAATCACCAAACTTAAAAACCGAAAGATGAAAAGAATCAAACGAGCAACGAAACTGAAGAGGAGAAGTTTGGTATATATTTCTTCTCACAACATCTTTCATTCAAAATGCTGATGCTTTTGCTTTACTAGATATTTAAATACATCCAAAGAGAAAAATAGCAACTCCCAAAGAGACATCTCAGTAACATTCACAGTATCAACATAAACAAAATTCCTCAAATGCTTCTTCTTCGTCTCTCAAAAACCCCTTTTTCTCCCTGTAAAGCATTTAGACATAGTTTTTCTATTCATTTCTTTTATGTATATATATAAATATATTTAAGCGGCCGCTATAGTGCCTGTTCGGAAAGGGTAGTCCTGGGTTTCGTTTGGGGAGGTGGATTCTCTCTGCTGCTTTTTCCTCAACGCCTTCATAGAAGAGGAGAGATTCTGGTTATTCTCAATGGCTTCATCTAATTCTATTTGCTCTTGTCTGCAGTCTTCACTACAGAATGGCGTGTCCCCTCTGCATATGGTTAACCGAAAATTCCCATTATTCAGATGAACATCATTTGTGGGATAAATCTTTTAAAAAAATTTAATTTTGCATCAGTCTGCCCCCTCCGATCATAATATTTTTTATTTTTTTAATTTATTTCTCTTATTAAATATATATTATATAGATGATAAATAAAAAAATATAAATATTTAAAAAGATCAGAATAAATAATATAAAAAAAATTACTGTACGTAGTATGTAGGCTGATGCAATGCTCTTTACAAAAAATATACAGCACTAAACTCTTATCGAAACGATTATATATTAAGAACAGTTCTGAACTGGACAGCTTTTCAGGGCGGTTGAGTAAGAAATTTGGAGAGTTTCCATTCTTTGGTTAGAGCAGAATGCAAAAGGAAAGTGGCTAACCTGTACATGAAGATGTCTTTGTTATTCCCAAGTGGTTTCTTGCAGAGAAAACAGGCTTCCAAGAAATGGGGCCGGTGCTCTTCGAGTCTTGCATCATAGAACCTCCCAGATCTCGGAGACAAAACCGAAGCGCTTCTGAAACTACTCCTCGAATTACCATTACAAGGAGCACTGTAACACAACCTAGACAAGAAAGGTTGTCTGTGGTGCTGGGTTCCAGAGAAGCCAGCTTCCATGTCTGCCAAAGAGGCCAGCCCATCATCTCCCTCGACGAAACATGGCCTTCTCGTAGAAATAGCAGAGTCCATGAGACTAACAAATGTATTATGTCCTGAAATGTATCTCTGAGATGAACAAAATGCAGAGAGAGAGAGAGAGAGAGAGAGAGAGAGAGTGATGCGGAATGCGGAGGGGTAAATGGGATGTGACGAAATATAAAGAAGTTGGTGAAGACTCGAAGAGAGCAATAAACAACGGCAGGTTTCAGGAATCCGTGCAAGTGAATCCATTGGCTCAAAATGCCTGCATCTCAAAGTCCCCACCAACTTGCCCAAATTATCACTGTTTTTCTCCAGTATTTACAATAATGGCATATAAGAAAGGTTCATGGAGTGGCAGTTCCGTGATTTTCTTAAGCAAAGAGGGTGAAAGAAAAGATATTTCTTTGTGGGAAGGGCCCCAACGATGTTGCAAGCCGGGTCCCCCCACTCGCGGCCCAACCTCACATGATCTCACTCACCTGCTGCTAACGTTGTAACGTCAAGATTTTACTCTGGGAAGTGCGGGGAAAGGGAATTCAAGCCTAACAAACACGCTCGTCCTGTGCGCGTTAACGTAACGTTCACACTGCCCGCCCATCGGTCTTAAGTTTCTGCCTCAACTTGCTCGTCAAGTCAAAAGACTTGTTAAGTTTTAATTCAAAAAGAAACAATAAAACAAAAAAGCGGTTTTTAAAAATTGTATATATTGCTTAATTTAGTTCAATTCATTCAAAAACTGTTTACTAATTCATTATAGATAAAACAGAATTTTATAATATTTATCAAGTATTTAAGATTATTTAAAAATTCATACAAATACAAAAAACATTATAAAATAAATTTTATATATCTATTTAAAAAAAATTATCTTTTTTCAAATATGATATCTATTTTTATTGTACCATTTTCTTGATAAATTTGCAACATATTTGTATAAGTTTCATTAGTTATAAACGAAGGTGAAAATACACCACTCGTAAGTATCATAATAATTATAAAAAGAAGAGAAATATTTTAGTTATAAAAATAATATATAAAAGTAAATTTATAAATTGATGTGATTTGATTTAGTACGTCAAATTATAAAGTTACTTTTAATATAAAATAGACCTAACATATCACGTGATGTCACGTTAAAATTTATTTTTAATTAACTTTTTTGTATCTTTAATAATTCTTTGAAAGGAAATTAAAATCTTAATATTCTAATACAGTTAATATGAAAGATTCTCAGGTTAACCATGATTTAAGTCTTTACACTTGTGAATAATTATTTTCGATATATACATATATTGGAGAAAAAAAAACAAAAAAAAGAAAGTGACAAAAAAAAAAACCCGTAGAACACGCGCCATAAATGCAAGGTGGACTTCCAAACTTAAAGTCCCGTGGTTTCCACTTTTTGCCCTTTATTTCTCCCCCACCTTTTGTCCCAGAGTGTCCCAGACCCTACCTCTCACCCTCCCTCCCGAAACTTTACCCCAGATTCTTTTGTCGTTTTCCCCCCACAAACACTCCAAAACCCCACCCGCCGGTCCCACTAGACCATCCCAGGAGGTCCCCTCCACCATCCCCTACTATGATGTCATGGGTCCCCCTTCATAACTGGTCTTGTTTTTTCTATTAAAAAATTAAATAACAAAAGCACTTTTCCCTAGGTTTTTGTTCCCTTCTTTACCGACCTGCCCATTTTAACCACGGGCAAGCTGCCCTCCCTCCTCCATCTCCGATCACTCACCGCCATTTCCACGTGTCCTTTAACTCCAGGTACCACCTCACCAGCTAGGCCTATTCCTCTTCCTCCACGTGGCCAGAATCGGCCAAAATTAATTTATAGTCCATCGATCATTACTGATGGTTGGATTACATTACTCCTAGAGATTTGCGATCCTCTGGCCGTCCGTTTCTTCTGGAACATCCCTCGGGTTCAGGTAACTTCCCCAACCCCTCTTTTTTTTTCTTTTTTTTCTTTTTTTTTTAAGTTTTTTTTTTTTAAGAATAGATTTCTCAGTCATCATTTTCACACGTTACATATTAATTTTTTTTTAAATTAAATTCTTCTACAAATAATTTATATACCACATATTTAAAAAAAAAAAAAACATCATATATATTGTGTGAAAATAATAAATAATCTTTTTTTTTTAACACCAGTAAGTCTAAAATAATTTTTAAGTTTATTCCAGCTCTTTTCCCTTTCCCAGAAAGCATGCTATATATTTGGATCGCAATTAGTTGGAAAGAAGCTTTAAAAAAAAATTATTTGGGAAAGAGATATTATGATAGTTGATTAAGACTTATAAATATTTTTATTTTTATTTAAATAATTTGATCATTTTAAAAAATAAATAATATTTATATTTTTAAAGTATGCAATACTCATGCATTCTTTTTAAAAATATTAATAAATATGAAATTTATATAAAAAAATTATTTTAATGTGGACTTCACTTTTTTATCAAATGGACTATATGGAATTTACATATTTTAAGATTATATCTAATATTATTTTAAAAAATATAAAACATTCTATTAAATATTATTATATTAAAATTACTTAACTAAAAAGCTATATGTTTTAAATATTTAGTCCGGTTAATAGTTGCTGCTATTTTCACTTGGAAAAATGCTGGCAGCTTTCTAATGTGTACCGCTCAAGATTAATTATAATTCATTTAGCTATATTTTTAAATGTTTAAAAAAATTTACCGCACCTGCATTTATGTAATTATTTAATATTATTTTAAAAAATAAAAACTAAATAGGATAGCAGTGTCCTTAGATTGATTGGATTGAGAAGTGATCTCAAATTATCTTATTTTATCTCATTATTATAAATTTTTATATAAAATATAATAAATAATTTAATTAATTTAAATTTTAAAATAATAATAATATTAAAAAATAATATTCTAATAATATTTTATTCAACTTATCTAAAACTATTTTATTTCTCAATTCAAATGGACCTAAAGAGTACCGAATCATTTCTAGCCAATAAACGTGTATATATATATATATAAAGAATAATGCTACACAGAATTGTAGAGTACGAAAATACTGTACAATAATTTAAAAAAAAAAGTGAAGATAATTATTAAAAAAATAATTTTTTATATAAATTTCATATTTATTTATTTTTTAAAAATAAATTTCACTGACACTTACTATAAATTTAATTTCTCATAATCTCACCCTTTGACTTGGGAGGCCTTTGACGTGATGGACTTGATGCACCGCCCATTGGAATTATAAGCGTGTTTGACCCATCCTTATTAAGGCTACCATCCATCCATACAATTTCAGAACGTAATTGAAATGGTCACCTTTTTCTCTTGAGTTTTGTTATTACCATCCTTACTTAATTATGACTCATTAAATACCATCACGGATGTCATGATTCCATCTACTTTTCCTCAATACTTTGTCTCACATTGCATTTTCTTCTTCTTCTTTTGTGTCATTTTCAAGGTCATGTTGATGCTGTCATCTTATTTTACTTTTGACTGTGAAATTCAAGGGCTACTAGTATGAATATCCTTAGTAATTAACGTCAAATTCCTTCATTATTTTCTCCACATAACTGAATCGAATAACCTCACATTAACACTGATTTAGAATATGATAAATGTTTTAATTATAATAAAATTTATATATTATGTCTGACTATAAAATTATTTTTATTATAAAATAAATATAATTTGTGTAAACATCGCCCGACCTTGTCAATGATGCCGCACTATTCTAATGATGTGATTGGGAGCTGTAAGCCCACGGATTCCCTGCTTTTTGGGTTGCTTCATTTTTTAATAAAAAAAACAAACAAGATTAATCAATCAAATTTTCACGTACCAATACTTTGAAAAACAATACAAAAGAAAGAAAGAAAAAGGGATGTCCTGGACCACAACCCGATGTAATAAAATAGTGACATCCCATGTCCTCTACCGCAAGAGTTGTCACTCTATATAATAATTTTGTTGCGTGAACGTCAAGTTCCATTGTAGAGGAAAATACAAATAGAGTAAGAAAAATGATAGGGAGTCCAGATTTGGGCTCCTTCTTCTTTTTTTTTTTTTTTTGTCCGATTGTGGCTTTTCAATTTTTTTAATTATTTTTTTACTTAATGTTTAAAAAATATTATTTAATAATATTATGAATTTTTTTATTTTTTAAAAGTTTTTTTTTACATTATTTTTTTAACACTTTAAAATTTTTTTAAAAATAAAAAAATTCACAATATTATTAAATAATATTTTTTTAATTACTAAATAAAGAAAAAATTAAAATATCCAATTGGACAAAAAATACGGGGGCTCCCTAGCATTGGCCATAGAGAAATACAATTTATCATTTCACATTATATATTAATATGTGATTTATTATTTTTATCTTTTTATTTAAACATACATATATTAATAAGTATGTGTGTATTTATTTGAATAGTGTTACATGTATATATTTTTACTTAAAATTTTATTTATAATACTCATTTTATTAGATTTCTTTTGACATTCAGATTTTAAATTTTAAATTTCATGATTTTTAACGTATCAATAACTGACATGTGGACAATCATATTTTCTTAAGTAGATTTAGTATTTTTTTATTTATTTAAATATCAATATATGTGTTTAAATAGAATAACAAAAATAAAAAATCACATGATTGTGTGTGGTCTTATAGTAAGGAGGATTTCTCGATGAGTATATAAGTGAATGGATTTTAATGATATCTTTCTATGTACAATATTAAATCAATTTTTATTTGAACTATCGTCGTAAATTCTTTTTAGTTACTAAGAATTGTTTTCTTTTGTTCCAAACTATATATTTTTCTGTATATTTTATTTAGACCTTAAGCTATCATTAAGTTTATTTTATTTTACAATAAATAAAAGCGAGACATAGATGCTCTTAATAATTAAAATAAGTAATAAATAAAACATATGTAAAGCAAGTAAAATGCATTGCTGACCCTTTAATTGCATAGGTTTTTGTTAAGAAAAATTCTTCAAATCAGCTATTATTCACTACCCCACACTGTATGAAAAATATTCCCATAACCTATGAAAAAAAAAAATATAGGTGTTAAATGTGGGAGTGAACAGTGACTGATGCATAGAATTTCTCTTTTGCCAATCTTACTTAAATCCTTTTAGGAATACTCAAACCTTCAACAAGATTGAGTTTATGGTTGTTTCATCTTCCATTTCTCATCACAACTAACGATCATCATCGATCTCTGAATCTGACTATTCACTTATCTAGCTTTAACATTATGCATTGTATAATAATCCTAAGATTCAATTAAAATATTAAAAATATTATATTTTGAAGCGAACACAATATCAAATAATGGATTTTCATTATTGATGCTTGAAAAATACATCCTAATTTATTAGAAAAATATTTTAGATACAAATAGATTACACAAAATTAAATTCATAAACTTTTTTTATTTAATGTGGTACATCAGATTGTAAAATTATTTTCATTGTAAAGTAAATCTAACGAATCTCTTGAAACCACATTATTTTTTAGATTTATTTTATCTAATTTCTATATATATATATATATATAAAATAGCAGTTTTCACTTCATTAAACATGTTTGTCTTTTGTTTGTATAATTTTTGTTGCGGGAATTCACACGCAATCCCCTAATCATTTAATTAAAGTCTACGTTAAAAAAGTACATAAGTCGTAGGATTCAAATAAAATAATCGAAATTGGTCACAAGTTAAATAATTTGATAGAAACAATGCTAAAGGTCTCAGCAAGACTTTTTTTTTCATTGCTTCTAGAGGTGGAGTTCGGGACAATGCCCTCTTTGAAATGACTAAAAAAAAAAGAAATGATATTTGGAATTATTGTCTCGCATATATATATATATATTTTTAAAATAAATAAATATAAAATTTATATAAAAAAACTAATTTTTTAATAGGATACTCTATTCTTTTTAAAAATAAGTGTGTGACGTTTGCACAACTTATAATTGTATTTAGCATTAATCACAAAAAAATGGTTCTAAATGTGAAACTAATGGCTTTTGTTTCAACTCCGGCCCTCTAAATATTTCAATAGAAATTAAAAAGATAAGTGTTATAGATACAAAATAACTTAACAAACTGACGTGATTTTATATAATATATTAAATCTATTTTTCAATATAACATAATATATTAAGCCATACATGTTTATGAGTTTATTGTTATGAAATGTCATTATAATTATATCACTTCTAAAAAAATATATTATAAAGACAACAACAAAGATTTTTAAAAAAAATATTTATCACCATCCCAATCATTATTTTTTTTATAACACAAAAAAATTAAAGGAAATAATAAATTAATTAATTTCAAACATTTTATATCACATCAAATAACGACTGAAAGATCAATTTTAGTTGATTAATGGGTTTTGCAAGTGGAATGGACTCAGCCAACAGACTTGTTGCTATCACTTGTAATAAGAGACGCGGTTTTCATTGATGTCAAATTGTTTATGGTCCCCCTTCTTTGTGGGAATAAAATTAAATAATTTCTGGCCTTTCTCTTCCTTTTCTTCTCACTATATACAGCTTTTACACCCGCTGTTTTGAAGGTCGCATTCTTTCATTTCGAGTCTTAAAGGTCAAGTAAATTGATTAAAAATATAGCTGATTTGCAGGGGAAACTGAGGGGAAATTCAATGAATTTTCAAAGAAATTTAAAGATCTATATATATTTTTCAACAATTATTTTAATAGCAATTATATGGATTGTTTGGTATAACTACTCAACGAATGCAGCAAGAGAATGAAAACCTCATAGCTTTAATCTTAAGGCTTCATATTTCATCATTACAATTTTTTAAAAATTTTATACATAATAAAATAAATAATTCAATTTTTTTAAATTTCAAAATAAAAAATAATATTAAAATAATATATTCTAATAATATTTTATTCAACTTTTAACTTTAATCTCAACTCATTGTAAAAACAAACGAAACCTAAAGTCTACAGTCAATTTATCTTTATTTGTTTTTCCCTTTTTTTTTTTTTAAATTAAGCAATTTTTTTTCTGAATTTAAGAATTTTCCCCTCAAACTCCAAATTCCAAAAGAAGGGAATAATAATAAATGGGTATCAACCCCAAAGAGAAGCCTAAAGTCTTTGAAGTCAACAATAGCCATTCCACGCACCAAACATTAGTAATTCCCACTCCTTTCGTCGAGAGAGGGTCTAAAAGGAAAGGTCAGAAATTAGTTGAAGTTTCGCCATTCCTCGAGACATGCATGCAATGATGTAGAAAATGATTGACATTTTTTAAAACTTTTATTTAAATAGATGGATTTAGGTTGCATTTGGGTAATGATATATTTTCTGGTATTTTATGAATAATAGTGAAAAATTAAAGAAAAAATAATGATAAAATATTAAATAGTGTTACAATTTAGAAAGAGATGATGTGAGGTCATCGACTGAGAAGAAGAAAATTCTGAATTGTATTGTGTTAAGCATCTGAAGTTATATCTTTGCTCAGCTCTGCTTTTATACGTGTGAAATACTAAAGGTTATAAAAGTAAAATCAACATAACCAATGTAACCAACTAACGGAATTAATTTTCTAATAATCCCTCTCAAGATTGTTATGCACATTCATCTTGCATAAAAGAGAAAAGAAAGGATTAAATCCCAATGGCTTAGTTAAGATGCCTACAACTTGATGAGTTGAAGATACATGTAGAGATCAAATGATACCAGCTTGTATTTTCTTCCTTATGATGCGACAATCCAACTAAATATGATTTGTTCTTTCATGAAATATTAGATTGGCAGCAATATGTAAAGCAACTTGGTTGTCACAGAACAATAATGAAGATTTGGAAAGTGTTTGATACAAGTCTGAAAGGAGACAGATAATCTAAGTGATTTCCCATATTGCACATGCCATGGACCTGTATTCAGCTTCAGCATATGATCTGGATAGATTTTTCTACTTCTTTGATTTTCAAGACACAAGTGAATCTCTAATGAACACACAGAAACCAGAAACTGATTTTCTTGTATCAGGGCAACTAGCCCAATCTAAGTCAGCAAAGGCCTTCAATTGAATGGAAGATGATGCTGGAAAAAAATAAGTCATTGTCCTAAAGCCTTTTTAATGTACTTCAAAACTCTGACCGCAACTTGTATGCGTGGCACTCGAGATTGATCAAGAAAAAGTTTCAAAAAATTCAATACCTTATCCTTGAGTAATATCATTTTGCTACTAGTCTTGCCTTATATCTCTTAATTGAACCATCAGTTTTATATTTAATTTTATAAATCCACTTATAACTAATTGAAATTTTATTTGGTGGAAGTTCAGTGAGTTTCCAGGTATGATTTGATTCTAGAGCAGCTAGTTCAAGGGACATAGGTTCTCTCCAATGAGGGTTATGGATAGCTTGATGATAAAATTCGGATTCGATTTGAGATGAAATGGATACACTAAAGGCACAATGTGCGGATGACAATTTTGAGTAAGATACAAAATCAAAAATGTTATAAGGCGTACCTACTTGCTTACAGAACATACCTTCAGGAAATGTATTAGAGGTAGAGGTTGCAAGATGGCGATAATAATTCTGCAAATATCTAGGAGCTTTATGCTGTCGAGTAGATTTCCTCAAGTGAGGAAATTGAGTTTCATCTTGAATATTGAACTGGTTTGGTGTGTTTGAAGAAATGGTATTTGACGAATCAATGATGGTAGGTTCAAACAAAGATATTGTTTCAGGCTGAGGTGTAGGCTGTCTATTTGTAGTAGATATTGTTTTTGGAATGTAGTTGGGTATTACAACTTGAGATGGAACATAAGAGGATTTAAGATCATAAGAAAATGGAAAAAAACAGTTTTATGAAACACAACATCAGTAGAAACAAGGAATGAATTGTTTCAAGATCAAACTATTTGTATCCTTTTGTGCCAAAAGAATACCTTATGAATATACATTTTCTAGCACTAGAGGCAAATTTTGATTTGTTTTGAGTAAGAGTTGAAGTATAACATAATGAACCAAAAACTTTCAAGTCTATATATGACGGAATGTTACCATATAAAACTTCATGAGGTGACTGATCATTTCCATGAGAAAATTAACTCTTCAACTCTTCTCACATTTCTTTTGCAGTTGTTGCATATATAATTGTCCTTGCAATATCCTTCTAGACAGAATTCAAAATCCAAGATAGTATCATGATGTTGCATCGCTCCCATGATTCATACAAAGAATCAGAATCAGCTGGCTGTTGTATGACTCCATTGATGAACCTCATCTTGTTCTTTGTCTTTAAAGCAATTTGCATCGATCTATACCATGTGTGGTAATTATCTCTCGTGAGGACTTGAGAAACCAATACAGAACCAATCAAATTAGCATTCTACAGATGATAGGGATCTGCTAGTTGATCACGCATGTGAACAGAATTAGAGTTTGGCACCACAGCAGCCATTGCAGCGAGAAAAACGATGGAGCCCTAGAGTTTCATCTCTAATACCATGTTATAACTTAGAAAGAGATTATGTGAGTTCATCAATTGAGAAGAAGAAAATTATGAATTGTATTGTGTATAGTATCTAAAGTTACAGCTCTGCTTTGCTTCTATACATGTGAAATACTAAAGGCTATAAAAGTAAAATCAACATACCCAAGGTAGCTAACTAACATAATTAATTCTCTAATAGTAGTGAAAAGTAAAATCAGAAATCAGATTAGTAAATAGTGATGAAAAATAATAATAAATAATAGTGATGTATTCTGATAATATATGAGGTATTCTTGGCCCAATTCTTAAGAGAAAAATGGAAACAATTTCACAATATTTTTAATAGGAAAGAATTTTTTACACCACACTACCATCATACTTTCATCTCACAATATAAGCTGTAGCACATTTATCACCATTAGATGATAAAGAATTATTTTTTTAATAGGGGTTGAATATAAAAATAATTCCTATATTTGTTTAAATGAAAATTATATTTATAAGCCGATTTAGAAGACTTACACTCCATTTTGCTGGCATAAAATGACTTGATTGACACAAGGATTTAATTTTAAGTTTCTCTTATTAATAAAATTATGTTACATTAATAATGTAAACAGTATATTTCACCCTTACTTATAAGTAACATTGCACATAAAGATCAAATCCCTCTTTATGCCTTTTAATTTGACTGTCCAGTAGTTATAACTTTAGGCAATATTAAGGTCTCGTTTGATTACAAAGATGAGATGAGATGAAACATATAAAATAATAGTGAAATACTTGTAAATAGTAATGAAATTATTTAAGTCAAGATTTTTATGAGATTTGAAAAAATGAGAAAGAAAATGTTGAATAAAAAATAATAAAGTTAAAAGAGGGTTAGAATATAATTTTTGTTTTGAAATTTGAAAATGTTGAATTATTTTTTATATCTTATTTAGAAGTTTGGAAAAATTGTAATGATTGAATGAAATGTTACAAATTTGAGATTAAAAATTTTTGTGTTTGAATATTGAGCTAAGATGGTTTGAAAGGTTGATGAAACCAAACTAGATCTAAACTATATATCTATATGTATAAGCATTAAAATATAAAAAGTTAATAAACATAAAAGACTAATATTTAACAATATATATATAAACACTAAATTTAAAAAGTGATAATAATAATAATTATATATGTAAATCTCTTTGATAATATTTTTTATGGAGAAGTCGGAAAATAAAGAATAATTCTACTTAGTATTTCACACATCATGCATTACATTTTAAATTTTCTTTTTATAATAAATATGTAGTATATAAATAATAAGTAGAATGATTCAATTAGTTTAATAATAAAAAATAAAAAATATATATAATGTATAATGTGAAATGATAAGTAATATAATTCGAGAAGATGGCTGCTAGATACACACAGGAATCCCACAAAGGGATTCCACACACACTAATGTGGTTCAATATTAGTATGCCACATGTCTATTTTTTTCTAATCCCTCATTTCTCCACTTTCCTGCTCTCTCCTCTTTCCCTACTCAGCTGTGCGCCTCACCCTATCCACTCTCCCAGCCACAGCAGCGTTGCCGCCGTTGCAGCTCGTCGCCAGCCATCACCAATGATCGTTCCCCCTCACTGGTGACCTCTCGACCGAACCTAGCCCCCACAGTGCAACCTCTCTCTCTCTCCTCCTCCTGAAATCGAGCCCCTCTCACACAGTTTCTCCCTCTCGCCGTTGCCAACACGGCCGTCGCAACCTATCTGCGCCACTACACCCAGCCCCTCGTCAACATAAGCTTCTCCCCCAGCCATCGGAGTCCTTTTCTCTCTCCCTTCTCCCCGAGCAGCTTCTCCTTTTCTCGATAAAGCACCATGAGCTTACCGTACATAGGAGCTCCCATTTTCCTGCCGGACAGTGCCGTTTGGACCGTCGGTTAATTCTACCGTCCCTGAGGTAGTTCCCGACCACCATGACAGCCACATGGAGGTGGAGGCAGAGAGGAAAAGGGAGAGAGGAGAGGGGAGACGCACGGGAGGAGGGGGAAAAAAATAAAAGAAAAAGAAGAAGAAGAGAGATACGTGTGATACAACGTCAATTTATAAGATCTTATGGGAACAGTTTATATTTAGAAAAAATCTTTGCATCAACCTACACAGTAGGAGTAGCCATCACACACCTGATTGTTTAAGCAGGAATGAGAAAATAAAAAAATAAAAAAAATACATTTATGTAAGGTGTGCAACGACTTATACACTACAGTAAACTGATGTATACACAAACTCTTATATCTATAGTGTTTTGCATTCGAGAACAAATACAGTATGCTTTCCTGACACGCATACAAAAATGTTCCGGGCACTGAATGACCAACAGCATAGACTGCCACGTGGATTAGAATCCAACATTTGTTTCCAAAGCACCTGGCATGTCCTTGAACGGGAAACCACACGCTTTGGTTCTCGTGCCAGATTCCTTCTGCTTTTCCATTGCTTTAAACTTTAGTTTTCTTTTTCTGATTATTTAAGAATGTGTCTTTCCTCTGTGGCGTGTATGTCCAAGATTCCCGCACCACGTCCACAAAACTTGGACACACGAACGGACCAAAATCATACACGTGGCCACCGCTTATTCTCTGACAAAAATAATTTAGAAAATAATATATGATTATTAAATATGCCATTTCATATTATTTTTTTTATTTTAATTTTTTAATAATTAAATACGTGACTATTAATGAATTTATTATTATTTTTTAATAATTAAAGATATTGAAAAAATACTTAAAGAAAAAAAAAAATCATTTATACCATTGTACACATATAGTAGGTATATTTGGTGGTTACTCTACCATTCTCCAAATAATTTATAACTGACTGACATGCATATATTATATTTTAGGAAAACGATAAAATAACTACCCATTTACAAATTTTCTACAACTTTCCAATAAAATAATATTTTTTAAATATTTATTTTAATTTTGAATTTAAATTAATATTTAATACCCTTTAAAATATTTATTTTAAATAATATTTTAAAATTTAAATATTATATATCAAATATTATTATTTAAATAATGTGGATGTGCTATATACGCCAATATGAAAATGTAATAACTTTTAATATATAGTTACTCACGTAAGTAATGATAATTAGGATCTTATATAATTGAAAAAGAAAATCTAAAATTGTGAAGATGAGACGAACAAAACCTGATATCTTGACGATAAGTGATCAAAACTAAGAACTAATCGCTTTCTACAATAACAAAATAGTTATCTACTAGCTGTACATGTTTTCTTTCTGTGAAATAATTGTAATGTATCACCTGACTCGTTAACAAAAAAGTATTTGTCATTTGTCACCCTATGCAATATTATCAAAAGATATTAGTGAAATAAGGCTTAAAACTAGATAAATGTGAGATTGGAATGTGCGAATTGAGATTTTCTAGAATTCACGTTTGAATTCTATTTAGTTTAGAGCGAGAAAAAGATAAATACATGAATAAGGCTCGTCGCTCTACAACATTTATATGTCCTATTGAATTTTTCAAAAAATATTAGATTACGTTATGGTGTCGAGATGATCTCAAATGATCTGAGTTAATCTGTAAATCGTACTATTTCATATATTCAATTAAGATGTGTTTGAATATATGAAGTAGATTGAGATATATTTAACTTTTTATGAAAAATTGATAAAGTAGTAAGTTTCATAAATGATTAGTTTAATATATGGTTAGACGAGCTCAACGCCCAAACATATAAATGTTTAATAAATGTTACGAGGCTTATTTTAATATGAAAAAATTATATGTGCAGTCACTTTTACTTACTCTTTACGCATTCTACTAATGTGATGGGATGTATCATTTTTTTTAATATATAATAATTGTTTTGAAAAATTACATTAATAAAGTGCATAAAGAGCACGTAAAATTGACTGTATATAACAGAACTATTTTGTATGTCTATCTATATTCAACAATGAGACATACAATTCAATAAATAAATCTGAAAGAATCTACATTTGGAATGTGTAACATGTGACATGTCTTTATTTAAAGTTTAAACCATTGGCATCAAAGTGCACAACATTAGGCAGGCCATTATGGTGGCCCCAAAATTACGGAGAACCGTATGCTTTAGAAGCATGCATGTGAGAAAAAGATTATTATATAAACGACAATACCTTAGAAAGCGTTGATTAAAATCATGACACTGTCGTTTCATGGCACAGTAATTATTATCACTCTTTAACGAGCATGTTTCCTTTTCTTTCTAATTTAAAGCTAACAAAAGTTAGTAAATCCAAACCACCCACCCCCGCGGGGGGCCGGAAGGACCGATAAAGATGGATGCCTTTAACTTAAATAATAGAAAATACTAATTCTACCCTTTGATTCTTTCAAATCTTATAATTTCATTGTTTTTTTTTTTTTTCATTTTTTCCTCTTCTTTCTTTCAATATGTTATAATTATTCAATTATAACAAAGAAATTAAGTATAAAAAATCAATAATCATTTAAGAAAATACCAGATTTGAAACAAAAAACACATTTTAATGGATTTGGTCACTTAGGATCTCATTTGCCATGCCAACCATCATTTTCAATATATATATATATATATATATATATATGTATGTGTGTGTATGTGTAGACCAAACTTTTTTTCTTTGTTTTGTATTTGATAGATATAATTTAAAAGTTTTTTATTTATTTGAGTTTATGAAATGCATTTTTCTTGGATATAAGTTATGTTTTTTTTTTCTTGAAACTTAGGTAAATATGTTGATAAGAAATTTAATCGAAAAATATAAGTTTTTTTATTGTCTAAAAGATGCGTAGATTGATTTAAAAATATATATATATAAACCAAATATATCCTTTTTTAACACCTTATAGTGGGTTTTGTTTTTAAAAATGTTATTTTGTCTCCTAATTTATACCACTCACTTTGTCATTTGATGTAGCACCATAAACTACGTGATTTAGGATATTTTTAAATTGTGAAATGTGATGAGATGAATTGAGTTGAGATGATTTATGAATAGTAGTAAAATCATTTGTTAAAATTATATGAGATGAAATGAGATGAAAATTTCATCTCACCTCTATATCCAAACGGATCCTTATTATAAAAATTGAAAACATAAATATAAAAGGGTACAAAAAATCTATAGTTTTAGTATTTATTTTTTCTGAAAAATATTTTCGAGTACTATTTTGTTTTAAATATAAATTTTAATTCTTTTTAATAAATTACGATGATGCCACGTTAAGACAAAAAAACAGAGTGACATGGATTAAAGGACACATTAACATTTCACCCTTTAGGGAAGTAAATCTACACAAATCAAACAAAAAAGATTCCCTATGCTTTAGATTTTAACGAGGTAAAAGCCTAAGATAAAAACCAAAGACTTTTTGACTCTTATGCTGTGTAAGTGGAACGCCCACGGATTTGTCGTTGTCGTTTTAATTAGCTGAGCTACTACTCAACTTGTACTAGGGATTCTTTTTCAACACAAATTTTCATTCGAGTTTTCATTTTCAATTTACTTTATTTTAAATATGATTTTCTTACGTTGCTTTTTCTCCCTTCCCTTCGCTTTCCACGAACTGTCCAAGACTCAAATCAATATATGCTACATTGCTATGATGGCCATGTTGCCTGGCCGCCATACCTTTTAGGTAAGGCTTGGACATTGGCCTCTGTCTAGTGACAGAGATAGTGTTTAGCAATTTATTAGAATAAAAGAAAATAAGAAAATTGTTATAAAAAGAAATTTCCTGTACGAGAGATGCTACAAATATAAAGGTATTATATAAAAATAAATTTATAAAATGATGTGATTTTATGTGATCTGTTAGATATGTTTTATAATAAAAATAATTTTACAATCTAATGTACTAGATCAAAACATAATAATTTATGAGTTTACTTTTATATAATTTTTTTATTGCTAAAGTATTTCTCTTTAAACATATGATAAAAGAGCTGAGAGAGAAGAGCATAGTAGCTATAACTGCTATGATGCAATTTCAATCTTCCTAAGTGACCATTTATATTGGCTTAGGCTCGGTTTGGATACAGAAAATGTTTCATCTCATCTCATCTAATCATTATAATTTTCTCAATTGAATAATTTATATTAACTTATCTCTCATTTTGTTACTACATAATAGTGGCACTACTAATTATTATATATATAGAGTAATTCTATACATCACATTCTCATCATATTTTAATTATATTAAGTAGTATGTGGTACATTCATCACCATTAGATGATAAATAAACATGCAATAACTGATCATTTAATGATAATAAATGTACCACATCATACTTAGTGGGATAATAATTTGGCGTATAGAATTTTTCACATATATATATAGGTGCTTGGGTTCATACAACTTACAGTGGATTTGAATTGTAAAATATGATAAAATTAGATAAAAAATTATAAAAAATGATTAAATTAATAATATTTTATTACTATTTTGACTAATAGATATATAATCTAATGTGAGAATTTCTATTGAATGGAATAAGCAGAACGCAAAATATGTGATTTGAGCTTTGTATTTACCTAAGCCAATGAGAATGCTCCAAATATGTTTTTACGCCACAATTAAATAGTTTTACACATCACCTCTTAAATAATATAATTATTGGCAAGATTTTGCTACTCTCATCTAATCATTACAATTTTTTCAAACTACCATAAAATATAATAAACAATTCAATTTTTTTAAATCTTAAAATAAAAATCATATTAAAAAATAATATTATAATAATATTTTATATAATTTTTAACTTCCATCTTATTCCATTCTATCTTATTTGTGTAACAAAAAAAAAAATCTAACTGTATACTGCATTCGTGCAGATTAATTTAATTATATCAAAAAAAATATATATGATTAAAGATAACAGAATTTAAAATATGAAAGGAATGAGTGAATAAGTAAGCCAACCGAACTTTCGCACGTGTGTTTCCTATGCACCCATCATGCCTGCAACCCCTTCTCGATCCCATTGTCATTGTGGCAATCTTTACTATTTTTTTAAAATACATTTCTATTAAAAAAACTATGGGTCATATAATTATTCATTATAATTAAAATAATTATTCTTTTTTAAATGCCTTGGTAAAAAATTATTCTCGCTTTGGGATTCGACGCCTTGATCTTATTATTATATCAAGTTTCTCTGACACAAATAATATATCAAGTTTCAATGTGCCATCAGCCATGTGCCCCGGTGTACCGATTAGCCTGTGACAAAATCAGAATAAAACCACATATTTTATAGATTTATATTTATATTTATATTAAATTAATTAAGTTACTCTACTTATCATTTATACACTATATATTTATTACAAAAAATTAAAAAATATATAGTATGTGGTGTGTAGAGATGCTAAATATAATTATTCAATTAATTAACTTCTTTTATCATGTCCTATCACATAATTTATTAAAAAAATAAAATAAATTAAAATATATTCAAAAATTTAAAAATAAATATTGAAATCCTAGATTTTCTCCTCTACTTTTATATTTGAATTTTTTTTAAAAAAAAAATCTACTTATCATCTTTAAACCATACACCAGATATAATTTTTTTATTTATATTTTATTTCTTCCCTTATCAAATTTATGATGTATGGATGATGAGTAGAATAATTCTTTTATTTTTCAAGAATAAAATAAAAATAAACTAAAAAATTATGTGCAATTTGTAATATAGAAATGATGGTAGATAAAGGAACTATTATGACTTATGTGGTCAAGAGCCCTATGGTGTCAACCAGTTATATGTAGACTTAGGAAGTTTAAACTAATGAGGTAGCTAGAATATGGTGGATTTCACCCGTGCCTGAATACTATTTCACTGGTATTTTTACTCGGCCCATTTAACAAATTCTAATGGGCCTTCTGCCCTTTCTGATCGGCCCATTTAACAAAGCACAAGAGAGTTTATGGGTCGAAATAGTGCAAATCGAAGACTCTTCTACTATTTAATGAATACTCCCAGCAGTGCCCAAATTTGAGCATTGGGTCATCACAAGTAGGGCTGTAATCGAGCCGAGCCGAGCTTTGGCTTGTCGAGCTCAGCTCGATTCAAAATATTCGAGCTCGAGCTCGAGCCCGAGCTCGAAATTTTTTTTTATTCTCTGTTCGAACTCGACTCGAAAAGATAAATTCTTAACTCGAGCTCGAAATCGTCCCACAAACGAGTTCGAGTCGAGCCGAGTTCGAGCTTGAATTTTTTTTTTTTTAATAAGATTTAATAATTAATAAAAAAAATAAAAGACTTAATATTGAATTTATACAACTAATAAGTATATCTTTATTGAATTATAAAATCTTAAAAAAATTATAAATAATTAAAATATCTAACTAGTTGATATTTATCCAAAATAATAATATATTAGCCTACATATATTATTAATACGTACACTTAATATGATAGCATATATATATTTCATATATGGTTTTCACATACTAGTATATAACATTATAAAATTTTATCAACTAATTATTATACAAATTATAAAATATACATATAAAGTATATTCACTATATAGACATAAGTAATTAGATTACATATTATATATTTAATTATAAAAATGGCATGCTTATATTATTAGCTAATATATATATACATAGATGTATGTATATATTTATCAATATATGAATAAATTTTAATCGAGTCGAGCTAACGAGTCGATTCGAGCATAAACGAGCGAGCCTTAACGAGCCTTAATCGAGTCTAGTCGAGTTTTGTCGGGTATGTGTCATTTACTAATCGAGCGGGTATCTGCTTTCACGAACGAGCTTTTTTTTTTTTACGAGCTGAGTTCGATTCGAGTTTAACCGAGCGAATACCGAGCGGACTATCGAGTAGACTGGTTCATTTACAGCCCTAATCACAAGTGTAGATTGATATTTGCTTATACATATTGGGCTCTAAAAAGCCAGCCATCAACAATCACAGCATTCTTGGCCCAAGATCTTTTGTCAAATTAAGTAAAGTCAGAATCCCAACAGGAAGAAAGACAAAGGGAAAATAAAAGGAAATATAATGTTGAAGGGTTGATTAAGGTTGTTCTTAATTTCAAATTTTGCAAAAGAAGAAAAAATCTCTCAAGTCATCCTAGTTATTTGAATTCTATCATCCTAAGTCAATCGTGCTAAGTTGATATGTCATATTTTAGTTGGCTAACCTATAAAACCACTTAAAATATGTCATATCAGTTGTTATGAAATAAAAATAATTTGATTAAAGACGAATAATAGTATCAGGATTGGTTTGGTTACACAAAATCAAACTATCTCATCTCATCTTATTTTATATAATCATTACAATTTTTTTAAATTTTCACACAAAATATAATAAACAATTTAATTTTTTCAAATCTCAAAATAAAAATAATATTATAATAATATTTTATTCAACTTTTATCGGGAGTTAGTGATTGTATATAAGTTCATTAGGGTACCGAGAAGTCATTTGATTTGAAAGCCATGATTGTCGGGTGGGACTGAGCTTTTGAGCAAGTTACAACATATACACACGCCAAGAACACAATTGAATTATTGTACCCATGTGTTCTATATGTTTCTCTGTTTTTTTTTCATAATCGATACACTTATTTCTTTCCTTCAGTAAAAGAATATACACGTAAAATTTAACTGAATCAATCAGACGTGTAAACTGCAAGAAAATCGAGTGAGAACCCAAAAACTCTTGAGAAATCATCTCTTGCCTGCAAAAACATCATAGTCGTCATCATTTTGATGAAAATTTGTTTGGAGTTTTTCCAATGGTGTCCCCATAAAGAGTACATCTAATACCCGAACCACCGGCCAATTTATGATGCATGCAAGTTTTACCTCGATACCCCAAATTTGGTTAGCAATGTTCATAGAGAAAAAAGAAGAAAGTGGGCAGAGTTCCCCACCTAACAAAAATAATGCAGAAGAAACAAGAAGCTGTACTGTACAGTTCAGCTTGAAAGTGATGAATAGTTTGATCTCCTCCATGCTCCAGTTTTATTTTACGAATCTTGGGTTGTCATTCTGCCATGGATTTATACATCATTGTATCAAAACTGGGCCCTTCTCTTTATTCACAATGCCTTATGGGACACTCCCAGTTCTCACCTGTAAATGTGCCATAACTACCATAAAAAAATCATTATTCATTTCTGCAACACTTGAATACAAATAATTTCCCTATATCATTTGTAAGTTACTATAAAATGGTTTTTAAATCTGCAATTTTACCCTGTTTTCTAGCAAAGTAAAATTATATTTATAATGCCAAAAGTCTATAGCCTGATTGTCATAAATCCCAGCGTTCAAATGGAGATCTTGGGTTCAAAACCCCCCTCCTCAAATGTATCCAATATATATATATATATTTATAGTAAATCTTGTGCATTTGTGGCCTTTCAAGATGTTTTAGGATCGTTACTACAATTCCATCACCTTGTGTCTTAACAAGGAAGAAAATATTCAATTACTTTTGAAATGACAGGGAGCCACTAATGCTGAATATCTGCTATGCAAGAATAGAGTAAATCTTGCTCATTTCTTGTTGTTCCCCCTAGTGTTGACTTCCTTTCACATCACTTTCCAGACATTAATGTTTCTTGCCAAAAGTCTTGGTTGCTGAAGCTGGAAATACATGGGAGAAGGACAAAGCAAGGGAATCTCACGACTTACTGTTTACCACAACCTCGAATTACAAGGACCCATTTTGTATGCATGATCAAAATTATGATTATGAAGAAGAAGAAGAAGAAGAAGAAGAATGATGATTCTAAAGAAGAGAAGCTTCACTTTCTGGATATACGGTCTAGACTCGTCTGGTAAATAAATCATCATGGATTAAGTTCTATCACTTTGGAAATTTATACAAATTCTGTCATTATAGAGAAACCTAATGTATGTGGTATCATGAGAAAGTGAGCTGAATCCAATCCATCAAACTAACCAAAACATATAGATGTAAACAAGGCCAGTCATCAAGAACTGTCCATCATAACTTTTAAGCATAACCTAATCTGGTGCAAACATTACCAAAGTAGTAAGTTCTCGATGATACATTATGTCAAAAGAGTAATGATACATACACAACCATTTTTACAACTTTATTTTATATGAATTGTATCGTGTAAAATTTGAAATTTAAAGCAAAAGAGAAACTCAAAAGGGTTAGCATTTTTTTTAATGCAGTAGCACCATCAAATGATTCAAATTGGTTCATTAGTATTCACATCAAAATGGAAAAAAAGAAACCCCCTTTACAAGGATAAAATAGTGACCCTACATACCTTGATGATGTTTCATTGGTTACACTCACCAAATTATGGGATCAACTACTACTGTAACTGGTAAAAGGAAACCCACTGTAGAGGGCCCTCACCCCAAGGGAAAAGAATAGAAAAAAATAAAATAAAATAAAGAACCTTTATTAAACATGTGAAATTTGCAGGGCTGCTTCCTACACGCTTCACCACAATTTTACCTACTAGAATTAATAGGATAACTGTCATTGATCAGTTTCATCCTCCCAAAAAAAAAGAAAAAAAAAAGTATGCATGATGGGTCAAAATAATCAATCTTCGGAAACGTAGACATGTTATACATCAGTGTGTAGGGTCCCCACAGCTACTTCTGATGCCAGATTTGTTAGGACTGAGATGGTTTTCATGTTTTAGCCATTGTCCCTTCTTCTTCATTTTAATGGGCGCTGCAGCTCAGAAGAGTAATAATCATCAGGTTCAGGGCGTTTGCTTGTGCCAGTCAGTCCACAGCAGAAACATTTAAAAAGAAAACACAGAGAGAGAGAGAGAGAGAGAGAGAGAGAGTGAGGGGAAATGATGGGGGTTGGGTGTGACGAGTGAATTAGAATCACTCTCTATTTGAAAATCCAAGCCCAGATCAGAAAATGGCCCATTTATATTCTTGTTTATTTATGTCAAATTATTATCAAATTAAATTGGTAAATCTAGCCCATTTGGTCAAGTTATTTGTATTAACTTAGTAATATTATAAGACCCAAAAATGGGACGAAAAGGCTGAAAAAATTATACGGTTTTAGAAATGGTATGTGCGATTCCAAGCATGTCCACTGAAGAATGAAGGCTATAGTGATATAAAATAATAATAAAATCTACATCTTCTTATCAGTTTAAACTTTTGAAATAAGAGGTGATTTAAGGCAAATTATCTACAATTTTTATAGTGCCTTTTTCTTGTTAAATGGAAGTACAAATTCACAAGAAAAAAATATCGGCATTTTAATTTTATTAATAATCTTAATGAGTCCGACAACAAGTGGTGTGTTGGCTAATGTATAAAGTTTGTAAGCAACACAGCAATCGATCTGGTTATGAATTCGTATTCAGGCTTGAATATTATAATTGGGTGCTATTATTAGAAACTATGGTTAACAGTTCTATCACCATCTACGAAAAGAAATGTCCATTTTGATAATTTGTTCATCTATTTTTGTTTGGAAAGTTTCACAGCAAAAGCAAAAGGAACCGTGGATTTTCACCTAACAGAATTGAAGAAAAGGAAAAGAGGCAGATGGAAGAGCTCAGGTTCTTCAGTACCGAAGGAAGAAGTTGCATGCCATGACAAAGACATACCAAAATTATGTATAAGATCAATCTCTCTCTCTCCTTTGTCAAATTGCAATCCATGGTGCATCATATCAAGGGTCCCGTTGGCCTCACACATATCTTTCTTTTATCAGCCAAATGGGCTATTTGGCTGAAAGTAGTACTGCTCCTATTTTGCATATCATGACAGGTGTGTACGTTCTGCTTTTTAAATGCTTGGAGCTGCGTGTTCGGTGCATGGCCATGATTCATAAGTGTTATCATCATTTCCCAAACAGAGGGGAGAAAATAATAATAGATCTACCTTCCTTCTGCAAGGCTTATTCATTTTTCTTGTTTTTTAATGTCTTGAGACCCAAAAGGCCATGTCCTTGTTGATGAGTACTCCAAGACTAACCCATCCTATATGGTGTAAGGCTTTATTGGTAGTTTTTTTTTTTTTTTTTTAAATTCGAACTTACATTGAATTAAAAAAGAGAATACAAGAGGAGAGTGCAGGGACCTTGACAAAAACTCATTCACAGAAATTGTAGTGCATGCAATAGAAAATAAAATAAAAATGGGCGATGGGACCAATAAATTGGACCCAAACCCAAGAGACTGCTGCAATAGCGGTTTTAAAATCAAACTGGTCGATTTGTTGTATACGATTGTGATCTGCTTCCGTAAAAGCCGCACTACAACCATATGATATAGAGTTGTTGACAAAGGTCTTCACATCATTTTTCCATTGATTCTTAGTTAGAAAAAGCAGTAACATAGTCAAATAACTAGAATCGAACAATTCGAGTCATTGGCGGTCTTTTGAAGGTACGTGCGGTAGAGTCGGAATCTGTGCTACACGCACTAGTGCAAATGGGGATTAGGGTCGGAAAGATTTAGAGGTAGGGAGTCTAGTTATGTCATGTGCGTGGTGGCAGGAGGCGCGTAGGAAAGCTGCGCGGCTTTGGTGGCTCATAAGGAGGAGAGGAACCTTCCCTCCGGCAAGGGTTTACGGAGTGGGGTCAAGATTTGGAGGGTGAGAAGATAGACTCCTAAGGAATTAGTCATTTTGCTGGCTTTATTGATAGTTTTGTGGCTATATATTTTTGTTAAAAGAAACTATATTGTCATCGTTTTAATTATTTTTTTATTTATTTAATATTACGTAAAAAAATAATATTGTAGGAATAAAAAGATATATATATTTCATTTGGTTTAAAAAAAAAAATCAATTTCCTTTTTCTTTGTATATAGTTGGTGGAACGTGGAGATGTATGTATTCTACAATTCACTTTTATCCACTTTTATCTTTTTTAAAATATTGTGTGTCAAAAGAATGAGAAGATACGTGGACCACTACAAATCTAGAGAGAGAGAGAGAGAGAGAGAAGCCTAATAAAGGGAAGTTTTTAACCATATGTAGCAGAGAGTAGTAGGCATTATTCCCACGTTAAAGTCATCCTCAAAACAAAACGATAAAATAGTGCGGTGGCCGACTTATAATGAAACAGAGATCAAAATAGGACCAATAATAATAGGAAGAAGACAGGATATTGCATGATATATCTGTCTTCCACTTCCAATATCCATGTTCTGGATCACGATATATACTGCAATATGCCTTTCAAAAGCATGCAAGTGCTTGCATGCACGCCATTTCTGATCGACTTTGCTTTACTTTCCTTTCAAATACATACATACATACATATATATAAATCATGTCAATTACTTTCTGCCATCGTGATAATTCCTCTTCTACGACCAATATAAGTCACCACACCAAAGTAGTCCTTATCATTTACATTGCTAATTTCAAACTTAATTAGGCAGTCCAATTTGTCCTATATAATATGGATCGAATCACCCATTTAAATTTATGAAAACCATACATATATATACATACATATACACGTCATGTCAATCTAATATATATGTACATCAAGATCTTTCACGAACATGGTGGCCTGACTGCTCATCTTATAAAGTCTTAAGACAATGGGGTGTGTTAAACGTGCAGTTCTTAATTTGTTCCATCTTGGGTTCTATTTGGATAGGTTTGCTATTTGAAAAAATGGGCTGATTGATTAGGTTAATGATAATTAAATCAAACATATATAGTTTCAAAATACAGTATTACAAGAAAAATGACTTTTTGCGACCAGTTATTTCTAACGAAATGACTATTTTCAGTTAAAATGAATATGTTTTCGTCGTAAATAATCATTTTCGTCACAAAATAATGGTCACAAATACCTTTTTTTCTTATAGTGCAGGACGTACGTGTTGTGTTTGATCTGAAATTGAAACAAATGAGATCATATACTCGTTCATTCACTTCAATTGATTTAACTTATTATATAAAATCATGTCAGTTTATAGATTTACTTTTGTAGAATCTATATGTGGCTGTAATGTATATATTTTTTTTAATTTCCCTCTAGAAATTCCGTGGATAGCATTGGTGCATTTTGTTACTAGATGTCAACCAAATACATCCATCATGTGAAGTAGGATAAACTCACAGAAGGATTCACAAGAAAGTTCAAAGTTTCATTCAAACATCATGCATGCATGCAATTATCTGCAGTCCAACTCAAAGAAGTTTTTAGCTTCTGCAATTCAAAGTCTCAAAATGAATCATTCAAGCAATTTGCATTCAAACATGTCCAGCCAACTTATTCAAAACAGACGCCAAATTAACTCGATAATCTTTCATTATTTGTAACAAATGTTCTACGTGCAGCCGTAGAAAAAATAGATTTCCAAATCTCACAAAGTCGGTCAAACTGATGAAAAATGATTTTTCCATCTCACTTTCTACAACTTTCTGGGTACTTTCTAAGTTGGAAAAAGAATAGTAAAGAACATCAAAACATTTGTACTATTAAGGTTTCGTCCAAATGAAGAAGGAATCATTTGTAATAATTTAATTCAAATGTGGTGAATCGTGACCTTCACTGATATGAAAGGAATATTTTATTGTCCACCACCCATGACACCTCAAATACCCATAAATCCAACTGCTCTTTAAATTTCTCTAAACTGAAAAAAAAAAAAAAAAAAAATCCAATGCAGTGGGTATTTTTTTCTCCAAAAAATATATATATTTTTTGATTTTTTTTTAATTAATTTGGGCCAGCAGGAAGTGAGTGTGACCTACCCTTATTTGATACGCTTCCAAAGACAATGTGGCATGATGGCCATGTGATCACAATCAGATTCCAGGAAGTCAGAAAGTCAGAAACAGTCGGGGGGGTTTTAGGTTTGTATAAATGAAATGAAATCTTGATTAGATAGATATGTGCTTATATTAGGAAAATATCTCGTCTGTTCTTGACCTGTCCTATCAAGAAGTATTGCCTTTTCTCTTTTCTTTTTTCTTGATAATTCTACACCCCAGAAAAAGTATAATTTTTTTAGATATCTTTTTTGTTTGCGAATGCCCATAAGGCATATTTAAGGAGGATTAAATGCTTAATTTTTAGTATCAAATCTTTTTTTTTTTTAATTAGAAGTATTATAGCTATAAAAATTTTATAAAAATAAATTCATAAAATAACGTGATTTAATATGATACATTAAATCACTTTACAAGCAAATAACTTAATAATCTAACATACATACTCATCATTAAGCCATATCAATTTATATATCTTTTATGAGATATATTTATAGTTAAAATTTTTTTTTTTTTTTTTCATGTTCAAAACTAGAGAATAATAACAGCAGCAGCAAAGTGGTACCATTTCTTACATCAGTCATAATTCAAACAGTTTGTATGTACTAGTGGTTAGGCTGAGGCATCCACTTGCCTTGTCGCAGCAGGTATTACTGCCGTATTAAGTTCGTTTGGACCATTCTCAAGAATCTCCCTCACAACCATCTAAATATTATCTCCTAAAAACTATCTACTTGTCATAAATTTTTAAGCTAATTAGCACAATGAAAATTTTGGATTGATCCGGTTTTCTAAATGAAAAATTTGGATTCGAAACCTTTCATCCTGTTGTATAAAAAATTAAAAAAAATAAAAAACAAAGAAGTCCCACCCGATACTTTTGAATAAAAAAAATAGATTATTATTTCACCCTAAGAATATATCTAGTGCATTTGACATTGTTCTCAATAATACGACTTATATGGATGCTAAAAATGGGAAAAACTATTCCCAGATCATTTATTGCAGAAAATGTGCACATGACTGGAAACCCGGTAAAAAAAGTATAAACGAGGACAAAGTAATTATAAAATAAAAGAATTTCTAATATGAATTAAACTTCAAATAAAAAGAGCAAAAAACAATGCCACTACCCACGTGGCACATGTACATTAGGTATTTCCACTCCAAGAGAGGGAAAATAACAAAAAATAATAAAACATAATGTAATTCTTATTTTACTCAATATTATTTGATTTTCTTCTTTGTTTTGATAGGAAAAAAAAAAAAAAACTGGCATTCATCTGGTCGGGCCTCTTACCGGGCCATGGCTATTGACAATTGGGCTTGGGCCCATTAAGAAAGGTAAACTTCAATGCTGGAACTTCGCAAGTTGAGACAAAGAGGGCAGGCTCGAGCCACTTGGTCACACTCTGTGCAGATGCACATATGCCGGCACGGCAACAGAACTACCGAGGCGACACGTTTCCGACACGCTTTACATCTCGGTCCCGTCACGACGACACGGTCCGGGTCGATGTACGCCGAGCCGGCGTCCTCGACGTAATTGCCCTCTACGCCACCCACGGCGCACCCCAGCGGGTCCTCCATCCTCCTGCTATCCCGTGCGGGTGATGCACCTCGTCGGCCGCCGCTTATTATGGCCTTCTGGAGCTGTGCCTGGAGAGTCGCGGCCGTGACCTCCTGGGCCTGGGCCTTGGCCTGCCAAACCTGCGCCTCCACGCTAAGCTGAGCCGCGCGTGCCTCCAGCTCGGCGTTCCTGCGTGTGGCCTTTTCCACGTCCGCCTCCTTCTCCCGCAGCCTCCGGGCTACCGAGCCCTCCGCTGCGGCCAGCAGCGTACGATAGTGCCTCTGCCTCTTCTCTGCTAATGTGCGCCGCAGTTGCTCTCCCTGTGAGCCCGTCGACAAAAACAGAAAAAAGTAGCTTTTAGAATTCCGAGAAAAATCACGAAAGATCAAAGCAAATAAAATAAATATTAGAAAACCCATTTAAGCGAAGAGAGAAATAAATACCTGGGCTTGAAGGAATTGCTCGATTTCGTCTATCTGTTGTTTGATTTGGGCTGCAACGTCTTCTGCTATTAGAGATAAGAAAGGAGATGATGAGTTGCAAACGTTTTGTTGCTGTTGTTGCTGTTGCTGTAATTGTTGTCGCTGGTGTTGTTGTTGCTGTCTTTGTTCTCCGAAGGATAAACGGAGTCCGGTGGAGACGACATTTGGCTGTTGGATGTTGTTGTTGTGGAGCTGAGAGACGTCTATAAGCTGAGAAGGTTGAGATTGCAAAGAGAACATTGGATTGATATGAGGTGATGAGGAGACCCCAGTACTTTGTGCAACTTCTCTTGCTCTCTTGCGCGGATTATTATTAGCCCCCACTGTGATTCAAGCACAAAGATACCACATTTCATGAGGTACATGCTAAACAAATTAATTGGAAAATAGAATTTTGTTCAATAGCATAGGAGCGAAGCTCAATTGGGCAGGCGATGTTTTTTACTTAAAAAAAAAGTCTTACCTCCATTGTTGATGAGTAACATGTGGGATTGATCAAGAAACCCTCCTGGTTGTGTCTGTAATGAATAATCATGTCCCTCTTTTCCGTTTCTACAATAAGACAATGAAAACAGAGGGTTAGGAGAGAGAGAGCGAGAGCGAGAGAGAGAGAGCGAGAGCGAGAGCGAGAGAGAGAGAGAGAGGCAAACCTGTTTAGGAGGAGAACATTAGAAGGGTATTGAGCCTGGACGGCCATTATAGATGAATAGAGAATGAACGATATTGAATGCTAGATAAGGTGAAGAGCCAAATGGGATAGGAAGGGATGGGATATGTATGAATAAGAGGAAGCCAAGGGATATATGAGGAGAGGATATCAAGAGGTGGGGGGGAGTACGGAGCAATGTGAAGGGCCAAGCAATAAACACTAGCACATAACAAGCATGATAGAGAAGGAAGATGCTTCCCCTAAAGCCAAGGCGGACTCTTCAATGAGAGAATTTGGAAGAAAAAGAAAAAACTTGGGAAAGAACAGAGAGAGAGAGAGAGAGAGAGAGGGGAATCAAAATGAATATAAGATGGAAATTATGTCTGTTGAGAGGCCACCACCAACATCAATACCACCATCCTTACACTTCTTCTCATCTCTCTCTCTCTCTCTCTGTTGCGCTTTGTTTTCACCTACTTTTCTTTCCCTAATGTTTGCCTTGTTTTGCTATATATGATTTTGTAGGATTAATATGTGTACATGTTCCTCTATATCTATGTATATGACACACACACACAGAGGGGGAGAGAGAGAGAGAGAGAGAGTAAAGAGAGACGGAGAATAGGGTAGAGGAAGAGATAGATGCGAGTGAAACGAATCAGTCCAAGAGAGAGACACCTTATTCGGCTCTTTTTCTTTCTGTTTGCTTTCTTTCTTTACCTTTGCTTCTTCTTCTCCTCCTTCGCGTGGGGTTGGCTTTTCTTGATGACGAGTACTCGTGTTCGTTATCACCAATACCAATACTATTTCCTTCTAGATTATTTATTTATTTAAGAAAATCCCACAAATACTAATTCTAATCTTTTATATTTTTTCCAACAAAAAAAAAAAACCAGCCGATTGTGGTTTGTAAAAGTTCAATGCATAATAATAATAACAAACACAGAGAGAGAGAGAGAGAGAGAGAGAGTAGGGGGGATGATTCGTGAATAGTTTTGTGTTGGATGTTGCTGAGCGAGCGAGCGTCTTGGTTTCTCTGCCTTTTTATATATACTATGCGAGTATGCGGTCTCTTGCCAGGCCAGCTTTGCCCATGCCTCTCTCTCTCTCTCTCTCTCTCTCTCCCTCTCTCTCGTATTCCGCAGACTCATAATTAATTCCATACGAAAAAAGAAGAAGAAGAAGAAGATAATTTCATGCTCAGGATGTTCAGAGGTCGTCTACGACTGTAAGGGTTTATCCCAAGACTTCTTAAAAAAATATACTTTACATCTTCCAAATCAAATTACCAGGAGCTTTATATTTGCTCCTCAAACTATTGAAATTCACACTTGTACCCTTAACTTATCAAAAACTAACATTTTGTACCCTCCATTTTAATCTAGAATTTTGCTACTCCACAAATCACACTTATTTATTTATTTATTTTATTCTTCTTAAACTAATTGATTTTTTCTATTCATTATTCATACACTAAATATTTCTTCTAATATGACCGTTAATATTGCATCATGTTGGCTATTTTTCATTCATCTCAATTGCTATTTTTCACTATGACGATCCACAACATTAGTTTACGTTAATTTGAGTGTGTAATGTGTTATTTTTTATATTTAAAACCCAAAAAACAAAAATAGAGTTTGGATGGAATATTATTGTATAATTTTTATTTTTAATTCTTTTACTAAAAATAATGCTTTATTTGGAAAATAAATTAAAAAGAAGAAGAAGATGTATATCGCCAGGTTATGCGCAAAATCATCTTTCCCTATCTCCATATTGTTCTCATATTTGTTAAATCATGTGGAGAACAAGATTTTGACTTTTACTTGGTTTTGAAGATTCAAACCAACAGCTATATAAATATATATATATATATGCTTCCTTTTATTTATATTCCTTATCTTAGAAAACAAAAGAACAGATCACCCAATAACTCCAACCTAATTGCGTGGTTGTTGGCTGAGTTCTCTCTTTTTTCCATTTTATGAAGTTATGTTTTTCTTTTTTATCAATATTTCATCTTTGATTTTGTCAAAATATAAACGCAATTCTTTTAACCTTTCGTCGCGGGAGACGGATGAAATAGTATTTTTTAGTAAGCGAAAATTATTTTTTAGGAATTTTCTATCGCTATTTTTGTAATAATTGTAACGAGATTTTTTGTTAAAAAAAAAATGTAGGACTTTACATGCCCACATTTATAATGGGTCTTAATTATAGCTAGACTCCGGCTATATTAAGGATATAGAGATGATGGTTATAAGATAATTACCTTTTCTTGGTCATCAATACATGGCATGTGTATGTTTTCATCTCATCTTAGCCGTATTAATTTGTGGATTTGTTTGACAGATTCTCTAGAAATTATACTTGCCCTTTTCTAGAGTGGGTTTCTAAATGGCAACTCGAGATGGTTTATAGCCTTCTAAACTATTTAATCAAGAGAAGTGCTACAATCATAAACAGATTTTATAAATGTAAATCTATACAAATTAACATGATTTCATATGATATATTAGATTTACTTTGTAATAAAAGTAATTTTACAATCTAACGTGCTGTATTAATCAACGTCAGTTTGCGAATTTACTTTTACGAAATATGTTGTAGCTAAAGCATTTACTTTTACAAAATTTGTAGATACCATTTTTTTGATATTTGGTCGATCAAGAAAACCCAAGTAGCAGGAACCATCATTTTTGTTGCTATTATTTATATATATGATTTGCTCTTATTAGAGGAATTTCATCCAAAAATTCAAAGGTTTTTCAAAATTACTAAAACCAAGATTTTGAATGCCATGATGTACCGGCCGATATTTATTGTGCCGGAATAGTAATCGGCACGGCAGATATAGATGTTTTGTGCCGGGTTGAATATCGACCATTTCGGTATGTTTTGGTCAATATCGACTGGTTTTCGATGTATCGGCCGATTTTCAGTGTACCGATTGAAATTTTATATTTTTATATTTTCAGTGTATTTTCATAATTTTCACTTCAATTCTCACATTTAGAGAGTATTTCCTTAACTTTTTTTAATTTCTTTTTCTCGAGGACTAAAAATTAAATCTTTATTTTCTTTTTCGTGATGAAGATAAGTGATTTTTTTTAATAATTAGATTGATAAGTTAAAAATATTATTAAATTTTATAAAAATATGTTTTATCCCAAAATGATATGGATATAAAATATTTTATTTCAATATCTCGATAAAAAAGTATTCAAAACTTTGACTAAAACTGCCTGAAAAGAAATGAAGTGGCTATTAATTTAATTAAAAAGGAAAAAAAAAAATTGGAAATTTCAAGGCTTGAACCAAAAAAGCTGTTTTTCTAGACCATATGCTGAATGCTAGATGACGTACGACACCAAGCAACGCAAAGTTGTAGAATTACTACGTACCAAGAAAATGTTTTCCGGATTCATAAAAGCAAGCACTTTGTGGTCCAACGTCCATTATTATGACAATGTGCTCATACGTCAAAAGAAAAACCAATTGGTTGGAGATTTACAACTACAAAAATTCCCGTCTTTCAAATAATGTTACTAATTATAATACTTGCAACCCATTTCGTGGATGGACTTCAACTTTAATTTTTTATTTTTTTGGGGGAGGTATAGTTATTTAAGATTATAACAAAGCATAAAACTTTCTTTAAGAGAATATTCGAAAATAAGTTGAAGAATGGTGAGAATGCCACCTAAAATTTTTAGAGAATGCGATGGAAGCGAGAGGACGGGAGGCATCGTCCGTCCTCCACTTTCAAGGATGTTGAAGAGGATTTTTTACAATAAAATTTTGAATTTTTTTTTTTATCAGCCACTACTAATCACCCCACACCCTACACACAATGAAAAACACATACAGATTCTATGAAAAAATTATAAGTATGAGATGTGAGAGTGAATAGTGGCTGAAACATAGCATTCTTCTAAAATTTTGTATGGGGTTGAATGTTTCATTTATTTAAAAATAGCATCTTGATATTACAAAATTTGTAAGCAAAAATTAATGGATGAGTCTCAAGTGAAAAAGTTAAAAGAGTTGTGTATTGATGAATGGTGTGATCCTCCCCAAAACCGAGAAGGATCTTCAAACTTTAGTTAATGGAGTAGCAAAACAAAAGAGATCGAAAAAGCAGGAGTATTGGGAAAAAGAGTGCTTGAATTTGGCATCACGCATTTTGTCTTTGCTTAAGGTCCCACTTTAGGTCGGCTCTCTCTCTCTCTCTCTCTCTCTCTCTCTCGGAGAGTAATATAACCTGCACGGCAGATACGACTCTCTCTTTCCCAACCCATGATAAACAGACACACGACTTTAACACATTGTTTTCTTCTCCCTCTAAATTAAGACAACATTTCCCATCCATTTTAATCTCTCTCTCTCTCTGATCGTCTCGTGAGTTTTTTGTTTTATTTAGAACATAATTTTTATGCTTAATTGAATTTGATATATAGTTAATAAAATAGAGAGAATCAAATTGTCTAATATTTTTCCTTGAATAATGTTCCTATATCATCCTATTTGCCACTTTATTTTAACCGCTCATCATGCATTTATTTTTTTTTTACATTTTTTTTTCTTTTACTTACTTATTAAGGAAGCAAATATTAGTGTACTGATATTTTTTTATATGTTTTAAAATTTTTTAAAAATATGAATGAAAAAATGAAAAAAAAAATTATAAAAAGAAATTTTGCCTAATTAGCATGCCCAGCGGTCAGTACTGGGCAACACCCTAGCAGCACTCTTTTTCCTTTTACCTGCATGCATGGTCAATCTGCACTCTGCTGACGCATGCATGTATCAAACCCTTATTATTCCACATTATTATTTTTTTTGTTTATTAAAACAGAAAAAAAAAAAAAAAAACCCAACATGCTGACCATTAATATGGTGGAATTAGTACATGATGATCAATCAGTGTTTTAAAAATCCAGATTGAATTGGTTGGCCTCATGCTTCTAAGTTCTACTAGCACGTGTATATATATAATAGAACTTTTTTTTTTAATATGGGTTAAAACCCGTTCAAATAAGTTAGCTATATATAGATTAATACTCCACAGATTGATGTAAATAATGACATGCACACAAATATATTATTTATATTTTATTATTTAAGTCAAAAATTGGCCAAGTCAACTGGCCGTAGAGTGCGCAAACGACATACAATTCCTTTGAAAAAGTAATTAAATATGATATCTACATGAAAAAAAAAAATTAATTGTTTAACAGTGAATTCCACTCTTTTTTAAAAAAATTGCATAATGCTTATGCATTTCATGGCTGAATATGACTTTACTCAAATATGAATATTTTTCTTATGATAATTAATGTGTCATGTTTCATGTCATGTCAATAAACGAGTTTAAAAAAATATATTTTTTCATTTCTTCGATATTTTGGGGGATTGATTTAAATTCTTTCTATGATTTTTTTTCTTGACAAATGCATATATATATATGTATATATATGACCAATCTAGTCCATAATCATTTATTTTTATTTTGTATAAAGTTTTCCACACCAACTTAATTACTTGAGAAATTTCTTTGAACCTAATCCAACCATTCTTCCCCCCACCCATTTCCATGACCCACACACTCCCAAAACTACTTTTTTATTGCCCAAGTTTTAATTCCCCTACTTCACTTTCCTTTTTTCCTTCGTAGTCTCTCTTTCTTTAGGGTTAAGTTTCTTGGACTTTTGTTTTCATTAGCGTTGCACTATCCTCATTAATTCAGCTCCTCCACCACACGGTTTACCCACTACTACCAATGCTAGCTAGCTCTTTCCTTTATTCCAAACCAAAACCACTCCTAACCATCCCAATCACAACCTCACAAGATGTATGTAGCAATATTGAATATTAAAATTAAAAAAAAAAAATCTTATATTCAAAACAACATGGGTTGGTATTTTCACAAAAATCTTATATAACCCATATTTTGAACTCAAATTATCAGATCATCATGTTGTATTATGATGCGACATATATATTTTCAGCGATTTTAGAAATTTATTATCGAATGAAAAATCATTTAAAATTGCGATTGGTTGATGTGGTTGAAGACGATATAATTTAAGATGAAAATTAAATAAATAGAATAGGAGGCCGGACCAAACATTTATTTATGAAATGTGAGGGGAAGAGATTAGAGAATGATGTCAAGTGTAAACACACAAAAACACCCAATATTTGACAAGGCACACATCCATCTTGTTGAATCTTGGCAACCTTAGAGGCTGGCTGTTCAACAGCCATGCACCCAATCCGCCGCAACATGAGTTGAAGATCATGGGATTAACTCATCTTTGAAAATACTTAATTAATGGCGATATTATCTCCATTTGCCTTTCTTTTTCCAAACTTTCTGCAAATTGATTTGGTCCATTAGATTCGTTTCTGCCATTTAATGTCGACATAAACTCTATAATCCCTACCAAATTGAAAGTAGTAGTTAGGGCTAAAGAGTTTTCGGTCTAGACTGAAAAAACCAATCGGACTAGATCAAACCGAAAATGTATTTGGTCGGTTTTGGTGCACTATTTGTGGGACCGAAGGGGTTCGGTCCAGTCCCAAAGTTTGTGGTTTTTGAACAGGGCTTAACCAAAACCGACCGAATTAGTATATATATATTTTTAAAATATATATAAATTATTATTTTATAAAATAGTTGTATAAATTAATTATGAAATTTTTATCTAATCTGTTATCATTGACCATATAAAATGTTAAATAATATATGCTATCAATTAATAATGTATCATAAATCATTTTAATAATATATGTAGATACATAATACATTCATACATACTCTACTATTTATACTTAACTAAAGTAATTAGGTAAGTTTTTTTTTTTAAATGTCTAAGTTGCAAGTAGGTATGAATAATCTATGTACAATGACATTATTTGATATTTATTAACTATATATACAATGTAAGACATTATTAATAATTATGTATACTAAAGAGTAAAGTCTAAGTTAGTAATTAGTAGTAACTATCACCATCATAAATATAATTATAGTTAAATATTTTTTATTGAGTTTGTTACATAATTTTAATTTTAGTAATTTAAATAATTTTTTTATTAATTTATTTGCAACAAAAAAAAAAAAAAGATAGGGTCAAACCGACATAGCTACCGTTTCAATTCGGTTCTTATGGGTGTTCGGTCTCGTCCAGATCGAGTTGAAAATTTTCAAATTAAAGGGGTTCGATCCAGTCCCAAAATTCCACTCTAGACCAATCGGATCGGACCAAATTCACCTCTAGTGTGGCGTGCATAGATGGGATGATCTCTTAAAAAAGTTGATACTTTGAAACATATTCGTGTTTACTGCTCAATAATTTAGAACTTTCTAGTTCTGAATTTTCAGTTGTCCCTTTCAAAAGATAAAGCAACGAAGCTAATTAATATATAAGAAATGTTATTACGATTCCTAATTTATATCATTTACTTTATCACTTGACGTGGCACTTCAGTGTGGTGCCACGCGATTAGCTTATTAAAAAAAAATTAAAAACACAAACATAAAAAGTTTAAAAGAATCTAGAGTTTTAATCTCATAAGGGTGACTTATCCTTGTTCTTATATCATTTCATAGATAATACCTATCGATGCATGGAATTGGTAGAATAAAGTAATCTACTACATTTATGAATGGCATTTTTAACGAAAAATGTAAATTTTTTATTTAACCAAGGACATGCATACAAGTAAATTTATCATAAAGTAATCTAATTGCAGGTAATTTTAAAAAATTGATATTTACAGTCATAGAGTACACAAGCGTCATATATTCTTTTTGAAAAAAATGAGTAAATATAAAATTAGATAAAAAGATTAATTTTTTAAGAGCAAACTCTACCTTCTTCTAAAAGAAGTGCATGATCTTTAAACAATTCATAATTTTATCTAACATTACTTGTAAATTTAGATACCTATTTGGACAATTTAAAATAATATGAGATAAATTTTTAAAATATGCATATCTCAAAATTTTTATAAAAAAAAAAAATTAATTTTTTTAAAGGTAAATCTCAAATTTTATCACCTCTTAAATTGCACAAATTAATTTAAATATGAAAAATCATTTACTTGTGTTCCACCCACTTCATTGATGTCAATCGTGGATCTCTTGGACATGATTTTACTTGCAAATGGTCGTGCTACTGTAAGTCAGAGACCCCCTGAAGTTGTAGCCAAATCAATTTCATGAATTTTTGCTATTTCATGAATTTTTGCACTTGTTTTTCATTAATCTTTAAAGAAAGATCCAAAAAAACGAATATTCTTGGGAGAAAAAAACAATCAATAAATAGCTATGAATGACTCAACCAAACTGAACGACACCAAATCAATAAGAACTCATCACGGATGCACCTCGAAATTCTGCACGATTTTTTTTTTTTTTTTTTATAATTTTTGAATTAGGAATAATAATGATGCATGTGTGGAGGTTGAGTTTTATTTATTTATTTATTTATGAGGAGTGTCAGTGAGAGGAAGAGGAGGGTGGCCCGGTGGGTGTGGGTGGTGCTATAATTTAGGAGGAGCCCAGGAGCCCAAGGGAAAGGGAAAGGGAGGTTGGTACTTTCGTCACAGATTCTGACCATCATAATGCATGTCAGTCACAAGAAGCACAGATTCCACCAAAATAAGAGTGAAAGCCTCGCCAGGATAAAGTTGAAGCAACATCACAAGGTGCGAGAGGTTTCTTTCTTCTTGTTTCAAAATAATTATTGCTCATTGCACCTAAAGAAAAAATAAAAAATCAATAAACAAATATAAATATTATAACCACAATTATATAAAAATAAATTTATAAATTATTTTATCTTGACTTGATATATCAAATTATATAAAATCACGTCAATTTATGAATTTTTGTATTTGTTGCAATTTTAATAAAGTAAAAAATCTTCCATCTTTTTAGTTCGAAAAATTGAAAAAACAAATTTGTAAGTAATTTTTATTAATATATTAAACATATTAATTATTAATGTAGTTATTGTCAATTTTGTTAATATAAAAAAGATTTAAAATTTTAAATCTAATTATTGTGGACTCAACTTTAGAACCATTTCTCATATATATATATATATGATTTTAATGGTTATTTAATTTATTAATATATGGTTGGGTGATTACTTAATATTTAAGAATATTACGGTACCTTGACAGCAATTGATTGACTTGTGGAATTTGAAGACTTTTTTTTTTTTTTCATTTGAATTCAACAATTTTTTTTAAAAAAAATAAAGTATTTTATATCCGTACACATTCAATATTCATGCACATCACTGTGTAAAACATGGTAATATCCATTGTAGATTTGATCATGTGAGCAATCAATCATACTGATATGGAACAGTACAGAATTTACATGGAAAAATACTTGCAATTTTTGTCAGAATTTCCAAAAGGGAAACTTATGAACATGCCTAGATATTAAGAGAAGAAACTAAACATAATTTAGAATATTAAAAAATAGAATTGTCATAATCATAAAAAAATTACATAAAAATAATCCCGACATAACTTCATATAATTTACTTTATAATAAAGATAATTTTACAATCAAATGTACCATATGAAATCACTTCAATTTATTTGATTATTTTTATGTAATCTAACTAAAATATTTCTCTTAAAAACTCAAAGTTTATAAATTTCTGGGTCCAGAAATTAAATTATGGGAAATTTTATGTCAACAAAAAGTGGGCCACAAAAGAAAGTTAAGACCCACCTGAGTGTGCAGATTTCATCCATTTGTAATTTAACCACAAACCTCCAAAAAAGCATTATCACAAGAGAAAGAAAACACTGAAAGTTTGATGCATTGGCAGGCATCATCAATATGGACCAATTTTATTTATTTTTTGGGTTAAAAACCAAAAGTCATAAATACAGAAAATCAGTGGTCCCTCGATCGGACGGATCTCAGCAGAGCATCAAAATACTAAAAATGCAACTGTACCCATCACATCAAGGCATTACTCATACAGAGTTGCGGTACTGCGTATTCCCTTTTTAAAAAAAAATGATAATTATTATTAAAAAAATATTATTTTTTATATATATCTCAAATTTATTTATTTTTTAAAAAAAGAATACGTGAAGACTTGGTACGCATAAATATTTTTTTATATATATTAATATTATATATATATAAATGTATTAATTAGGGGTGAGAAATGTCCAAATGCCTGTAGACTACAAGGCAGTCTATGTTTTTGGTTGCTGCCTAATCTGACACCAACTCTCCCAGTTTAAGAGCTGCATGCATGTTTTTGGGACCAACTCTGATGAATTCTGACTTCTATAACTCTCTTCAGAAACTGATCTTCCATTGTGGGTTGCACTATTATTTTGTGGTCCCTTGCGGCAAGGATTCTATGAACCTTTTATCCTTTTTTCTTTTCTTTTTTTTTAAATTTTAATTTTAATTTTCAGCATAGATATAAGCTATGCATAGCACAATTACTCTTGAATATTATACTATTTGATACGACAGAATTTTTTAATTATAAAATAATTTAAATTTAAAAATTAAGTATATGTACATCATGACGAAGAAGTTGCATGCTTAGTCGCAATTTGTGCAATAATAGATATTTAGGTGACTAGAATTATTATTTTTAAGTCATAAACAACTTAAAATTCGGGAGGAAGTTATTGTCAAGAGTTCTTATATTCTCAAGTCGATGTGGGCACTGTAGAGCATACCATCCACATGATTTAAATTTTAAGATTTATCTGTTAAATCAAATTATGTCATATAAGTATTTTATTAAATATGATTTATACTCCAATTCAAAAATAGAGCTTTTCACTCATCATAGAAACTTTGAATAAATATATAATTTTTCATTTATATACAATGTGTAACAGCCAATTAAGTTCCATATTCCATTGTCAAAATATAGCACGCTTAATTAAGGTTTGACATTATGGTCGAAAAGTATGTGACATATAACACAATATTCTTAAGTATTATATTATATATATATATATGCATGGACAGACAATCGAATTAAGAAAAGCTAGCGATTGAAATATTGGGATGATCATCATAAATGATTCGGCATGATGTAGTCTTGGAAGATAAAGAATCAACGCCAAATTTAGATGGGAAATAATAATTAATCTGAATATTATTGGAAAAGGAAATAATTTGATAATCGGTGCATGAAAAAAAAATTGTTTAGAAAATTTAAAGATCACTAAATATGTTGATCAGATATGAAGTTATAAAATATTTGAAAAATGAAATATTAAAAAAAAAAAAAATCGTTCTATATATAGAAGAAGTGTATTGAAGAGTTGCATGGAATCTGCATGATATTCATGAGCTACGTACGTACCCCACGACTACGTACGATGCAAAGCCAACCAATTATCTATGATTCTATATATATATATATATATATATATGCAGCAACCTTTTCATTAATTCTAAACAGTACTATTGCAAACATATTGAGGATTGAGATCAGGCACGTACGTACTCGACCTATGACTTTGAATTAGCCTGCCATAATTTAATTAACGTGTCCGCACTAATAAACAAAAATATGCCTCTAATTCTCAACAACTAGTCTTTAATTTATATGCTCTCTCTCTCTCTCTCTCTCTCTCTAAGTTTCTCTATCATGGGGACCAGATTAAAGTTAGATCTGGGCATTGATGGGTAGGAATCAAGCATTCATTCAACCCTAATTTTAATTGGCTTAATTTGTATATATACATTGACTTTGGATGCAAACATGAAGAGAATTAGCATCTGATCATCATCATCATCAATATCTTCTCTTTCAAAGGTGCCAATATTGGAATATATATATAAAATTTAGCTAATTCCCCCAGCTGGCCTCTTTTTATCTCTTTAATTAGTACCACTTCTTCTTCCTTGGGGGATGGCACAGATCTAGGTCTAGTCTTTTTCAGACTTTTACTTTTTCAAACGTATAATGAGGGCTTGATTGATTTGAGAAATTATAGTGATCATGTTCAAGTACTTAATTAATGAAGACAATTTGAAAAAACCAAAAGAAGAGGAAATTAAAATGATCCCTTTAATTTCCTACCAGTCTTGCTTTTAATTAAAACCAAGTTTTTATCATTTTTCATCACAACTTCTATGGTTAAAGCAACACTTCTTCCGAGACAATTTAAGTTGCCCATGAAGTAGTTGCCGACAATGTGTATTTTTATATGAAAAATGTTACGGCCACCAAAAAAGAAAAAAAAAATCATAAAATAAACTCATACTCTAACGTAAATTAATGTACTGATATCTTAGATTTATTTTATAATAAAAGAAATTTTATGATTAACTTATCGCATTAAAATTACATTAATTTGTGAGTTTATTTTTATAAAATTTCTTTATAACTAAAATATTTCTCTTTTAATATTGGACTCCAAACCCTAGCCTTTTTTTTTTTTAATTCTTTTTCATCTTCATCACTCATTGGCTATAAAAATATATATATGAGAAAAGATATTTGTAACTATGAATTGTGCGACTGATGTATAATCGTTTTGAAAAAAATGAATAAATCATGGAACCCACAGGGGAAAAAATAATTTTTTTAATAGTAGATCATACTATTTTTCAAAGAGATTACGTGACGTTTATGCACAATCGTATGTAAAATTACTCTCTATATATATTTTTTTAAAAGGCTATATAGTTTACAGGTAAATACTGTTTGAAAACATGTGAAAGGCCAGGATAAATAGAAAAAAGAAACGTTAGTAAGAAACATTCTTGTTAACGAATTAAATCTTCGCCGCATGGACACCTTTTTGGACTGCCTCTTCTCAATAGTTTCCCATATATATATTTTATATATATATATATATGTATGACGCGACTAGTCTGCCGTCCCAAAGTGACCGTTGGACTTACTGTCCATGTAGCGTAAAATTTTTTTTTTTTATTTTACTTTTCACATTTTTTTACATATTTAAATATATTTAAAAAATAAAGAAATACATCAATACATTTAAAATTATTTCTTTAATCACTAAGTAAAAAATAAATAAAAATTTATCCAAACGGTACACTTGGGCGGTACAAATGGGGCGGCAGACAAACATTTCCCATATATATATATATATATATATCTTCGCATTGCCATGATCTCATGCCTAGAAAATCTTATAAGATCCTTATAAATAACGATTTTCTTGCGGATTCTTTCAAGTTCTCTATATTTATAAGCAAGTTTTATTAACAGTACATAAACAGTAAACTGATCTATATCCCCTGTTATAAAGCATTAACTTCAAATTTTACAAAGACGTACGTGGCCGTTGCCGGAATGTGCAGTACGTACCATGCACGGAAAAGTGGGCCATGGAGGAAATTAAGGATCCCCGGCCGGTTGCTGGCCTCTTCAGGAGGGAAGAAGGAATTAATGCTGTTGTACACATGATCATGAACATTAATCTCGATAATAATATATAACAGTACTAACAACGTACAACGATTTGCCAAGATCCATCGGAAAGAGACTTGTGAAAATGTGAACAGTACTAAAAATAAAACTCTTCCATTTTCTCGATAATATTTTCTAATTTTTATAAGAATTTTAGTGCATAAATTAAGATAGAAATAGATACAATAATACGTACGTACGTGAGCTTTTCGATATATATAATTCATTATCCGCATATAGCGCCTAGCTTATAAATTTCAGACCCATCCTCTCTTCATCTCTCTCAATTAATTAGGTGATCATAAGGCTACACAATATTCTTATCTCATCTCATCTCAATCATTACAACTTTTTCAAATTTTCATACAAAAATATAATAAACAATTCAACTTTTTCAAATTCTATAAATAAAAATAATACTAAAAAATATATTCTAATAATATTTTATTCAATTACTATTTAAAATATCTCATCTGAACTGTGTATCCAAACTCAACCTTACAGATTTAGTATATATATAACTACAAGAAAAAGATTTATTAATTGTCCGTTATTTACTATAAAAATGACTATTATTTTATTAAAATAATCAATTTTTATCTTAAATAATCTTTTTCATTATAAATAACCATTCGATTTTCTAATATTACTCCCCTTTCTCTAGGAAAACGAGACATTAATAACTTAACCCGTCAGATACACATGCCGCGTACACATGCAATATCAAAGAACCAAGAAGGATGGGCTCTGATTTCTATTTCTAATGATTCTCACAGCTTTTCTAGTTTATTGTTTCTCAGATTTTCTAATGAAGAATCCAAAAAAGCTCGGAACCAAACAGTAGCTAGCCACTCAATTCTGGTACCTACATGAACATGATCTTGGCATTAATAATCTTCTTCTTCTTCTTCTTCATTTTAATCGCATCTTTTACGAAGTTGCATGCACGTAGAAACTCCACAAAGAAAATGTTTGCATGCGCACTGAACCAAAAAAATATTATAGTATATTATATATATATATATATCAGCATGTCTGTAGGTATTAATTTGATGGTACTGTTCGATGGAATTATAAGCTGGAAACTCATCATTCATTTTTCTCTTGTTTATTTTTGGTGATTGTTGTTAATTAGGGTACTGCTAGATGGGAGCAGGCTTTTTTCCATGAGAACTTCTGGCTTGATCAACAGGAGCTTTTTTCAAATTATGGAAGTCATTTTCGTACGTACAAGGTAAGAGTACTGATATGTTTGGTTCTCGTCATTTTCTGAAAAGAAAAAGAAGCACCCTTCTTTTTTTCTTTTTCTTTTTTTGTCAGGGAAATGATGAGATTTTTTAAATATGCATACCCACCCCGAATCATAACAAATAGAAGCCATGCCATGCCAAGTAGGCCAGGCATTGATTTGTAAACAAGTTCAAAACAGAGGAGCATCATGAGAGAAAGTTGTTCATTTGATATAAAAACATGTCATTTTCAAGGATGATCATCCAAATTTGACTAATCTAATAAGCCTCTAAGGAATGGGTAAGTAGAAAGTCTGACCTTTGATGGTTGAGGCTAGCTACGTTTTGGGTGTTGAAATCATCTTAAATAATTTGTGAATAATAATGAAAAATGTGATAAAAAAATAATGATAAAATATTAAATAATAATAAAAAGTATGAACCCATGTAAAAAAAATATATATATATATTAAATAATATAGATCACTTTACTATTCAAACACAATATTAATATTAGGAAGGATGAAATGGAATCCATGACAACACTACTCTATGTATCACCCACCAGAAACAAATCCATCAAAAGGAAAAAATAAACAACACATTTTCAATGGACAAAAATATATATATATTTATATATATCTATATATATATATATGAAACTAGACAGCATATATAACACGAAATTCTTCCATGTATTCAAGATCACCACCCCTTTATTATCATTTGAAACCATCTACTATCTCGTAAACTAAAACGGCCGGTTAGAAAGTAATGAAACTAATCGTTTAAATTCTTGATCAACACCAAGAAACTTAGAATAATAAATAAAAAAAATACTGATTTAAACAAGTACTCGAAGCATTAACTTTTATTTTATTCGATATTGAGGGAAACTTGAAATATAAGACAGATTCATCATTGATATATATAGTTTAATGAATAATAAGATCAGGTAAGTGGGCATATTTATAACTTTTAGGTATCGAGAGAGAGAGAGAGAGAGATGTTATGCTTTGCTTTTCTTTTGCTTTTGTTCTTGCCGCCTGTATATATATTAGATCTTGAAGATTGGAAGATAGCCACAGGTACTAGAGATGATGGTGAGAAGGCATGGGTGTGTTAATGGGTTGAGTCAATTCTCAACTATATTGCACATATATAAATATATATATATATATACACACACTGCTGCTGATGATTTTCCCACAACCTCAACCAACATTATTAAGAAAAGAAGCTGACAAAGCTGGGAAAGTCTCCTTCCTATGTAGTCATGTACAACCTCAACAGTCCACACCACCCCCCAACCCCACCTCTCTTTAAAAGTTTATGGTATTGGTACTGCCTGTATTTTTCTTTCCTTTGCCTCCACGTTGTCTTCTACCCTTTTCCCTCTTGACCTTCTATCTGATGCTATCATTAATTCATGCCACCTCTCTCACTTATTTGGCACATCTTCCCATTTCAAATCTCCTTTAATTCCCTTGCCTCCCCGATCTCTCTAGCTACCTAGCTAGCTAAGGATTGCCCACCTACCTCAGTTAAAAAAGATTAAAGAAAAAGAAACCAAGAAAAGGGTAATAAATTAAAGGTGGAGATGATGACTTTTCTTCATTGAAATCTTTTTCCCAATCTTGATGATTTTGTAAGATGATCTTCATGTGCATGTTTCAAACTTTGTTATAGCTAGGTAGGTTTTCTAAACCATTTTTACACAAATAAATCTCATTTACATGTCATGCACCATACCCATTTGTCAATCTAGTAGATTACAAGTAGTCATCTTTTTATCATCAGGATCCTCTTCTTGACTATGCCAAAATAATATGGTCCAGACCTGTAATCCATTACTTTTTATACTTTTTCCTTCAAGTGTCCCATTGGTTATAATAATGGAGCTATTGTTGAGGGCTTCTGTCCCTTCAATTTCTTGCATAATGACTAAGCAAACTCCCTCTCCCTCATAAAATGTGAGTGGATTTCCCTCTTTTGAATCTAAAGAAAATTAGAAAAGTATTAAGAATTAGAGTTCAAGAGTAATTACAAATGAGTTATTTTATTGTTCTGTAGGGCACATTATTCATATCACTTAAATGATAAGATTTGATTTGTAAAATTTAAATTTATTTATTTTTTCTAAAATCAAATTATATCATATAAATACTTTATTAAATATGCTATCAATACTGACAATTTTTCATTATAAATTAGATAATAATTAAAGGGGTTCTAAATATTTCCCAAGAACCAACTTTGGAGGGACCAAATGTTTATGGGATAACCACCCACAAATGGAAAGCTAGCTTAATAAGGAGATTAGCAAAAGAAGTAAAAAGAAAAAAGCAAGGTAGCTAGGTACGTAGCTTTAGCACTTGGTACCATGTATTTTCTCCTTTCTTTATTTTCCACCGCCGAGACGTAGACATTGCAGTACCCAAAAAATCGAAATTGACATTTGACAAAACAGCTTTTGGGCCCACATGCACTATAATTGGGCTAAATTAATAGGACCGAAGGAAAGTAAAGGAAAGGAGGAACGTACTGATCTTCTCTTGTACCCAATCCATTCACTGTTTCACAGAATCCTACTCTTTTTTTTTTTTTTTTCCTTTTTCGTTTTTTTAAATGTTGGCAATTAGTAAGCCATTTACTTGAATAAAAACAAGAATAATGCTACAATAATACTACGTATAGTTATAGAGTGTATAAGTATCGTATAATAGTTTTAAAAAAGAATAAGATTTATTATTAAAAAATTAATTTTTTTTTATGTAGATCTTCTATTTATTTATTTATTTCAAAATAATTGTACGTCGCTTGCACACTCACAAGTATAACTATCATTTCTATTAAAATAATAAGATATACTTCTTTGTACTTTTTACCCTAAGGAACCCCATTATTTTTTCCCCCATATCTCTTTGCTGTGGTTGTCAGCAATTATGAAATTGGTAGGAATTGAAATCAGGCACATCATGTGATCTACAGGTGTCTTTGGGAGACATGAAATTCAAAGCACCAGTACCAAAATTTCTAGTGCATTTTATTTGGATCCAAAATTATTACCCACTTTTTTTTTTTTTTGTATTTATGGAAACTTTTAATATTGTTACCTGATTTATCTTTAATATTGATTCTGTAATTGTGTTTTTTCTAAGTTTTTTTTTTCCTGACTCTTGATCTTCATGGTGGATGTGACCTTGAATTGCCACCTCTGATCATTTCAACAACTCAAATGATGAATTTTGCTTCATATATCACTTATACGGACACTCGTTATAGCTTTAAAAAATTAAAATACTAATATTTTTTTTTAGCATAACTGATGTAGAAAGCTTCCACATTAGTAGTATGTTGAGCGTATAAAAAATAATACTTATAAATAGAGTTTCTCTCCTAACAATATAAATAATAATAACAATAATTAATAATTAATGACAACAATATGATTTCACAATCGATATTTTTTATCTTTTAAAAATGATCGATGTTCACAATTTTTAATCTGTTCTTGAAGGAAAATTTAGATGATTCTAAATTGAATGGACATTCCTTTCAAATCTGTTCTTATCCCTTAGTCTCATTGGTAAGTACCTCTCAGTCATGTTGTGTAAAGAATCTGTATATTTTCATAATTAAGCATATATAACACGTTAAACACAAAACAGAACATGAGACACATGATGATAATATGTAGACAAGACCAAAACCAAAGTTTGTTCTATTATGCAGATGTATGCTGAGACAGAAACATGATTGTATAATATTGTCTTTGCCCATTATTATTTTTCAAACATTAGTGTGAATTAAAGGAAAACCCTAAGTCTTCCATGTGATGTGGTATTATCCTTATTCACTGCATGTGTACAAGAACTTCTAGTGGTGGTGCTGATCCCTGCATGCTACTATTTATGACACCTATTTTGGCTCATATATATATATAGAAGAAAACAAAAAAGAAAAGAAAGAAATTTTAACACCTTCTTGCTAGCTTTTATTCTCAAAGATTCTTTTTGGTGCCAATCAAAGAAAGAAAATTTCAAATTTTTCAAGAGGAAAAGTAGGAGGGTATACATTTATAAAACACATCAATGGATTCTTTTATTATCGTCGAAATCGAAGGGTGGAGCTGGAAAAATAAGATAAATTAATACTATTTAAAATGTCGTTTGGATAATGAGTTGAAATAAGATGAGTTAAAATCATGAATGTTGAAAGCTGAAGAAAATATTGTTAGAATATTATTTTTTAATATTATTATTGTTTTGAGATTTAAAAAAGTTAAATTATTTATTATATTTTATGTGAAAATTTAAAAAAATTGTAACAATGAAATGAGATGAGTTGAGATCATTTCTTAATCCAAACGTGGTTACAAATATTGCAACGTTAGTGTAGGCTCATTGAAGTGCATTAATCTAAACTCTTAGAGAAGGTGTTTAAGAATAAAACTATTCTTATGGTAAAGTTGATTTGAATTACATGAATTTATAATTTTTATAATTTTTTTAATCTTTTATTTGACATTTCTCTCAATTTGTTAAATTATGGTTCAAATTAACTAAGAGGAACTTTTTTCCCAGAGACAAATGCTATGCCATTCATTCAAAATGATCATCATGATGATCAATTTTGCAGGCCAAATAAAAGATATTTACAAACATTACCTAAAAATTAACCTAAACATGTTGGAATTAAGAAGTGGACTTATAAATTATTGAGTGGGGCTACTATGCCGCCCCACTTTTACCGTTGGATGGTTTTTTTTTTCCCCTTTTTTCTTTTCACATTGTTTTAACATATTTAAATACATTTAAAAAATTAAAAAAATACACCACTACATTTTAAATCATTTTCTTAATATTTAAGTAAAAAAAAAAATTTGACCAACGGTCAAGATGGGCGATCAAAAGTAGAGGGCAGAATAGTTTTTTCCTAAATTATTACCTCTCACACACAAAAAGTGCTTAAAAACAAGTTCATGAATATATCATGAAATTGATGTGCATGCACATATATATATATATATATATACACACACACACAATGCATGCCAATGAGCCATATATATATATATATATAATAGGGTACAAGAGTACACCAAGGCTTTAATAATCTCATTAATTAATTTTTGGCGTTTTGAAAATGCCGACAACCTTCACTTATTGCACTCTTGTCCAAAGAAAATGGATGCTCCCATCCTTTAACCCTATATCTTTTCAATCTCAACCAATCTTACTACCTTTTCCAAACACACGCCAATAATCTTTGCTTTGAAACCTTCAAGTCTTGTACGTACTACAATAATAGTAGGACCTTTAATTAATTATCTCTCAAGCATGAGTTCATTGAGGTTGCATAAAAAAAAAAAAAAAAAACCATATTGAGGATGAATTTGGCATGAATTGGTTGTCTTTATATATTTCATACAAGAATTGAGCAAAACGTCACAATTTTTTTTTTTTTAATCTATGGTTATGATCCTATGTATTAGGTGGGGTGCATCACAATTTTATTTTTTAAATAGAAAGGTATTGCTAAATATTATGATCATTATCTATTATATTTTGTCTTACACAACCATGAACGTGGCCTACTTGCTGATCATGGAAAAAAAAGGAGCCTTTATAGAGAGGAAAAGTTAGCATGTATGAAGATAAGCAAGCGACAAAACTTGGAATAATCAACCATACTATTATTGTTGTTGTTATCATCGATATTTAATTATCATAGATACTTTAATCACTAAGAGATTCCATAAAAGTAAATTTATAAACTGACTTGACTAAACGTCATATATTAGATTGTAAAGCTATAAATTTTATTGTAAAGTAGATCTAATGTATCATATGAAGTCATATTAGTAATCTGATGGGATATTTGAACCACGCACCCACATAATTTAAGTTAGGATTTACATAACGTTTCAAGAAAATTAAGTTTGGGATATTTGGCATTTCTTCTTTGGATTTTTTGTCTGTTGGAATACTTTATATTATGGAACATAATTATGGGAGATGATGGATCAGCTTTCCACCTTCTTGCCTGCCTTTGACCCGATCGATACAAAAATCCCAAGCTGTGCCGTGTTCCTAAATCAAGAATTAATTAATCAGATAATTAACATTTCTTGACCTCAAGGATAAGCCTCCACACCAATAATCTTGTTATTTGGGGCATTATCTTTTAGGTTTTAGTGGTTTGAGGATGGACACAATCGCAGCTGCTGAGGGATTTCGATCAAAGTTTCTGTATGTAGGACCATGAAAGATCTCAATCTTGAGTTTTTATTATCTCTTTGGGCTGGCCTATCTATGTTATTTTTTGTCCTAAATTTTATCATCTTCAATCACAGATAGTGATGCGACACAGTTTGAAGTGTCTTACTTTATTCAGATGGTCTCAAATTAGATGCCACTTGGATAGTTAATACATTATCTTCCTTTTTCTTGTGAGAAAAGATATTTTCAACTGTAAATTATGAAACCGCTGTGTAATTATTTTGAAAAAAACGAATAAAACATGAGATCCATATAGAAAAAATTAATTTCATAATAGTGAACTCCACTCTTTTTCGAAACGATTACGCAGCGTTTACGCACTTCACGGTTATATGTAGAATTACTCTTTTCTTTTAGGCCAAATTAATAGCAAATGCCCTAAGTTAGTCCTATGAACCTTCTTATTAATTTCTTCAATTCAGGTTAGAGTAGAGCCAGCCATTTGAAGTGTTGATTCATTTTTCCATGTTTTAAATTCACAACTTCTGCAACCTCTTACCCCTACAATAGAGCAACACAATACCTTGAATTAGGCAAAAAAAGCATCAAAACTAATTGCATGCATGTACAAACTTTTGGTGAGACATGTTAGGGGGTTCTAGAATAGTGTGCAAAACCACATGGCCCTGTGGGATTTGGCAGACAAACATGATCTTATTGAAATCCTTCTTCTTTCCTCTTTGTTTTCCAGAACAGTTTAAGCAATAAACTAGTGGCATTGGACTGGCTGAAATTGCAGGCTCTGATAGTAACAGTTCACAATTATAGAGAGGCCATGATTCTTGGCTGCACATACACATGGGGAAGACTTTCTTTTAGAAAAGGAGGAATATCATGTAAACCAAACATGATCACATAAAACTGATTCTCCCTGGTCAGTTTTGAGGTTTCTTGATAGCCATTACAGGGGCATATTGTGTATCTTTCTTTTTAACTGAAGGGACTTGGCAGCACCTTTACCATGTGATATTCTTACCTTTTCTTTCACTACATTTACAAAAGGGTTTTTCTTTTTTTTATTTTTTATTTTTATACATTTGGGGAGGGGGGTTTCGAACTCAATACCTCCATTTTGGAAGCTATAGGTTTATGTCAATCAGTCCACAGGCCTTTGGCAGGCAAAAGGGTTTTTAGCGGAGGTCAAAAGCCACAAAAACTATATATATATAAAAAAAAAAAAATTTGTGGTGTTTTTATATATATAAAATAACCATTGAGCCATCACCTTTGGTGTTTATATATCTAAGTATATATATGGAACTTTGAACCCTTATGCGCATTATATTCATCTGGCAATATGATCACAACATTGGGGTCTTTTGGGTAATATTCATGTCTTTGTGTCTTTTTGGTGGGATATAATAATTTAGTCCAAATGAATTAAGATGAATAATTAGAAATAATCATGATTAAGATTAATAACAGGTTGGGAGCACTCGCCATGATGATGGGATTGATTAATTTGAAAAAAGCCCTAGAAAAGTTGATGTGAGATAAGTATGATAGCCTTGTTTCAAAGGAAAATGGCCTAGAAAGATTGATATCATCCACCAAGAAAGTAGATTTTTTTCCCCCTCTGAATATCAACAAAGTAGTTGTGCGTTGAGAGGAATGCAGGAGAGAATAAAGCAAGAAAAGCAAACCCCATTAAAAGAAACCCACAAAGATTAATGGTTCAGAAAAAAACCTTGGCAAAGAGACTCTCATAAGGATGGAATTTCTTTATCATGATGAGCATGTGCTTTTAGTTAGAACCCATTTGAGAATTTTTCTTATTTTTGTGTTGTAGCCTTCCTTTTTTGAGCATTAATCCCCCTGCCGTTTGGGTTATATGATCTATTTTATTAGGTTTCGGCCTCCCAATGAATGGTGCTTCTTGGGCCTTTCAAACACAAATAATGCATTAGAAATTCTTTGGTCCCTTTTGACCTCAAAAGAACTACTTGTTTGTTTGTTTTTTTTTTTTTTATATCCCAATTGGCTTATAAACAAACCGTCAATCATGACCCAATTAAAGAGCAATGTATAATGGAGGAAAGCTTTCAGAGACATGACATGACTTGAAAACCACATATTCCAAATTATTTTGGTGTTTCTTGCAAGGTTGAGAATTTGAAGTCTCTTTCTGCTACTGACCCACTTTTCTTATTTAGCCCAAATAGGCTGCCACCAATTTTTTTTTTTTTTTTTTTTCATTTTCCTGAATATATATATATTTTTCCTTTTTTTTTTGAAGATAAGACGGCTATGGTACCCCTTTTATTTCACCATGAAAGTCAAATTTAGAAAAGTCAAAACTAACAGGACTTAGTGGAAATCTCAGGAAAACAAACAAATATGTAAATATAAAAAGCAATGGGAACCTGTTCTCTAGACCAACATGTCGGTGGCATCTTCCCTTATAAAATTGCAGAAATTCACATCAAAGAGTATCCTATCATCCAGCCTGCAGAAATCAGAATTTGTTGTTTGTATGTTGGGACTTGGAATAATACTTTGGACTGGAGTAGATAGCTATGATTTTTTCAGCATCCAACTTTAAACCTGTACACATTTCCAAATCCAAATCCAATAAATTCTCAAAAGATATTAAAATCTGAATATAATTAGATAGGCTGTGTAAAACTGAATTAGTATTATCAACATTGGGCTTGGTTATTTGGAACACTGAACATCATCATTAGGACAGTTTAACTTCCGAATAATCAATCCCAGTGTTGGTAATACTAATTCAGTTTTTCTCCCAGTTAGTGCAAGTAGTCTATTCGAGAGGTGTAGGTTTGCAACTGAAAAGAAGGAACAAAATGAAAATCCATTTGCACAACAGAAAATCCATAAAGACAGATCAATATCTAACCATTTGATTCTATAGACACATTGCATAAGAATCCGCAATGGAACATGAGTGCAAAACAGAAGAAATTGACATATCACCATGAAGGGATTTGCATCCACTATGTTACATCAGTGTACAGTATTTCACAATTACTTTAAGAGATTTGTTCTTCTGAACAAGCTAACCTGAACTCTATTCCCAATTGAAAATCCCTTCCAACAAATCATAAATTTTCTATCTGCTCAAGGGATGAGAAATGTGAATCGATCCTGCTGAGAGTTTCTTGATCAATATCTGTCGTGCTAATCAACTTTTTCAAAGAATAATGAAACCTTTTTCTGGGTTCTGAATCAATTATAGGAGTCTGATCCTCCAGGGATGCATCTTTAATTCCTGTTTGATTAGATACTGTGTCCTGATTAAATAGCTGTAGCTTCATCTCCAAGCAAGTTTTAAGATCCTCTTCATTTCGGGCTTTGTTCAACTTATCAATAAGATCACTCATAGTCGATGCTTTCTCAGTCTTCGAAATTTTGGCCTTCTTTGTTCCTTCATTTTGTTCATCTTGGTCATTTGGTTCATTAATGGCATCATCCAAATCGGGCTTCTGAAGCTCTTTTAATCCCTCATCAACAATTTGTTTAATCCTTCTCCTGAAGTTATCTTTTCTTATTGAGTTTGATCTTAGCTGCAACTTCAGTCTCGAGACCATTGTCTCAGTGTTGGCCTCCATAGAAGTAGGTTTAGGGTTTGAAACAGATGACTCATCTTCAATGGACCCTTCAAGAATAGATTTCACAGAAAAAACTTCTTCAAGTAAACTAATATTATGCATGTATCGGTCAAAAGCTTCATCCTCCACTTCAACGTTTCTGTCCCTGTATTCCTTTAACTTGGAAAATCTCCATTCATTAATCGCTGCAGCATCCTGAGAAAACATCCTATATCAGGACAAGTAATTCTTACAGCCACAATATCTCAAATATGAATGAAATATATTGATTCAATCCTTTCACCTTTTTAGTTAGTGGCTTTTTCGAACGGAGTGGGATTTGCACATTATTGAACTGGGCAAAATTGTTGGAAAGCTGCCGAAGTGATGCAACTCTAAGTGAAGACCTGAGATAAAGCCCAAACAAAACAAAATGTTCAAGGCAAAATAACTTGAAACAGCAGTGGTACATATATTTGTAAGAACCATGCCAAAGAAGTTGCTGAAAAGCAATGCCAAAAAAGGTCACAGAGGAACCTCATAAAAGAAAGCATACTTAGCGACTTCAATTGTGGAAATCAAATTTGACAAAACAACACTTAATTTCCATGCAAAATGTGTCGAAAGGGATATTCAAAGCTGGTGGCCATTGAAACTAAATATTTCAAGATATCCTCTGCAAACTCAGACAATTAGAGATGGCATCGCCGAGAAGATGGAACGTCGATTGGCTGGGTGGAAGAGACTATCTCTCTAAAGGCTGCTGGATAACTTTGAACAAAAATACATATCCAATTTGCCTACTTATAGCAGAATGTGGGAGCGTCACTCTAGGGAAGCTGTGGGTCTTACGGAGTTCTGATGTGGAAAAATATTGGGAAGGGGTTGGGAACTCTCTAATTTTATCCTATTTTAGGTGGACAATGAGTCAAAGATTAGATTTTGGTATGATGTGTGGTAGGGCTGTAGGTGCCTAAAGGCAACCTTACCCAAAATTTTCCGGATTTCTCGTTGTAAGACGATCTCAGTAGCAAATTACTGGCAGATTTCTCATGGTACTAGACAATGGAATATCACCATTAAAACTCGGAACAGGATTGGTAATGGAGTTGATTTCTTCATTCTTTCAGCTCTTCTGCTACTTCAGGATTAGAGGTCGGGTGTGGAGAGGATCCTGCAGACCCCTTCCAAGAAAAGAAATTTTGATGTTAAAACCTTTTATCATTTCCTATGCCCCCACAAATCCTCCATTTCCTTGAAAAGATATTTGGAAAAATAAGGCTCCATCAGAGGTGACTTTCTATGTGTGGACAGCAGCATTAGGTAAGATGTAAACTATCGACGAGCTGATAAAAAAGCGCATCATAGTGATGAATTGGTGCTGTTCATGCAAGAAGAGCGACAAAACCAGTGCACTACAAGGTGGCTAAAACTTTATTGGCCTTGGCTTTTCATTTTTGTGTGTAGCATAGGTAATGCCACAACCAGGTAGGGTTTTTGGCTTGTTGGAGATGTCAGAATATTTGTCAGTGCAACACAGAAATTTGGCGGGTGGTTCTTGTGTGCTTAATGTTTCTTTGCAATGCTTGGAACTTTGAAGATTGTGAGATTACAGTAGTAGGCCAGGAGCCATTATGCTAAAACACAATGTCTGTCAGCTGCCTATAGTTCTAGCTTTTCCGATTATCTAGAATTTATGCATTACTTTTACTTCTCCTCCCTAATTGGGCACTTTCTCCTGTATGTATTCTACGCCTTAATAAAATTGCCCGACTAATTCGGAAAAAAAAATGAACTTCAAATATGGAAATGCGAACTTAACTATGTCAAACAAAGAAGTGAAACAGCAGACTTTTTTTGGTATAAAGTTTATATATTGCTACACAGCCGTGATGATAATAAGAACAGGAGGCAGGACTGAAAAGGCTGAGCAAAAAGAAAAGAAAGGATAAAACAAAACCGTTACAATACATAAGGCTCATTATAATCCCATGGTAGAAAAGGACGAAGAATACATACAATACATATTTGTGTTTGAGAGAGACTTCTTAGGCCAATCACACCCCCATAGAAGACATGAGTCATTAAAGATGGGGTTTCTTTAAACGAGTAGTTGAGCGAACTATTCAATTGAATGATGTTGAGCATGTTTCCCAACGTTCCCCAAAAACACAATCCTTGGGCATTCATAAATTGACCAATGGCCATAGAAACAGGCATGGAAGAGTGCAATGCAATTCTCTACAAGAATTATTTTCTAGGTTATTGTTGTTGTTGTTGTTGTTGTCCTAAACACTAGAAACATGAGTAGAAATAATTTGAGATGGAATTAATTGCATGGGTTTTTTTTTATTGGCACCAGGTGTGCGGAAATAGCGTCTCGACTAATGCTGAGAGTGGTGCAAAGGACCTTGGCAAGGAGTTTCCTGCAAGTGCACCTTGGGTAATTCAAGGGAAAAATCCCCTAGTCTGATGGCCACTAGTCATTGTTTGCACCCAAGAGGATTCAAACCTTACACCTGGAGGGAGCATACCACCAAGACCAACTGACCAATGCCTTTATCACTTGAGCCAACCCCTAGGGGTTATTAATTGCATGGGTTCTTGATGCTCATTACTTACCCAGAGGGAGATGCCTCAGATGCTTGTTGGTCGAACATTGGAGTGCTTGAGCTTGATGTCTTGTCTGGAACAGTTGCACTTGCTTTCAAAACTGCATTCATAATAAATAAGATAGGAAAAGAGGGAATAGGGTCGTTCTCAC
>QEOT01007551.1:71033-113564 GCA_003123785.1 Pterocarya stenoptera
GATCTCAGTAGCAAATTACTGGCAGCTTTCTCATGGTACTAGACAATGGAATATCACCATTAAAACTCGGAACAGGATTGGTAATGGAGTTGATTTCTTCATTCTTTCAGCTCTTCTGCTACTTCAGGATTAGAGGTCGGGTGTGGAGAGGATCCTGCAGACCCCTTCCAAGAAAAGAAATTTTGATGTTAAAACCTTTTATCATTTCCTATGCCCCCACAAATCCTCCATTTCCTTGAAAAGATATATGGAAAAATAAGGCTCCATCAGAGGTGACTTTCTATGTGTGGACAGCAGCATTAGGTAAGATGTAAACTATCGATGAGCTGATAAAAAAGCGCATCATAGTGATGAATTGGTGCTGTTCATGCAAGAAGAGCGACAAAACCAGTGCACTACAAGGTGGCTAAAACTTTATTGGCCTTGGCTTTTCATTTTTGTGTGTAGCATAGGTAATGCCACAACCAGGTAGGGTTTTTGGCTTGTTGGAGATGTCAGAATATTTGTCAGTGCAACACAGAAATTTGGCGGGTGGTTCTTGTGTGCTTAATGTTTCTTTGCAATGCTTGGAACTTTGAAGATTGTGAGATTACAGTAGTAGGCCAGGAGCCATTATGCTAAAACACAATGTCTGTCAGCTGCCTATAGTTCTAGCTTTTCCGATTATCTAGAATTTATGCATTACTTTTACTTCTCCTCCCTAATTGGGCACTTTCTCCTGTATGTATTCTACGCCTTAATAAAATTTCCCGACTAATTCGGAAAAAAAAATGAACTTCAAATATGGAAATGCGAACTTAACTATGTAAAACAAAGAAGTGAAACAGCAGACTTTTTTTGGTATAAAGTTTATATATTGCTACACAGCCGTGATGATAATAAGAACAGGAGGCAGGACTGAAAAGGCTGAGCAAAAAGAAAAGAAAGGATAAAACAAAACCGTTACAATACATAAGGCTCATTATAATCCCATGGTAGAAAAGGACGAAGAATACATACAATACATATTTGTGTTTGAGAGAGACTTCTTAGGCCAATCACACCCCCATAGAAGACATGAGTCATTAAAGATGGGGTTTCTTTAAACGAGTAGTTGAGCGAACTATTCAATTGAATGATGTTGAGCATGTTTCCCAACGTTCCCCAAAAACACAATCCTTGGGCATTCATAAATTGACCAATGGCCATAGAAACAGGCATGGAAGAGTGCAATGCAATTCTCTACAAGAATTATTTTCTAGGTTATTGTTGTTGTTGTTGTTGTTGTCCTAAACACTAGAAACATGAGTAGAAATAATTTGAGATGGAATTAATTGCATGGGTTTTTTTTTATTGGCACCAGGTGTGCGGAAATAGCGTCTCGACTAATGCTGAGAGTGGTGCAAAGGACCTTGGCAAGGAGTTTCCTGCAAGTGCACCTTGGGTAATTCAAGGGAAAAATCCCCTAGTCTGATGGCCACTAGTCATTGTTTGCACCCAAGAGGATTCAAACCTTACACCTGGAGGGAGCATACCACCAAGACCAACTGACCAATGCCTTTATCACTTGAGCCAACCCCTAGGGGTTATTAATTGCATGGGTTCTTGATGCTCATTACTTACCCAGAGGGAGATGCCTCAGATGCTTGTTGGTCGAACATTGGAGTGCTTGAGCTTGATGTCTTGTCTGGAACAGTTGCACTTGCTTTCAAAACTGCATTCATAATAAATAAGATAGGAAAAGAGGGAATAGGGTCGTTCTCACGGAAAAAAAAAAAAAACTTGAAACAAAGACATAAAATCTCATTATCAGCCTCACTACAGAAGTAGAGCTTAGCTTTACAAGATGCACTCCTTCATAGTACATACACTTCATGTGACTAACAAAATTAACATTTAAACCTCTATATATTGATTGATATTGCTCCTCTAGGCAGTGCTAGAGCTCAGGCCTGGGTTCCAAAACCGTGTCCATAGCAAGCAATGCCATTGTCCCAATGGCATTGTGAATGCTTAGGGTTACATAGTCTCACACAAATCAATAGAGAAAGGAAACTTTACATTTATGTATGTATGTATGTACAGTCTTTATATACTACAATAAAGTCTTTAAAAATCCAACAACTCAACAAGTTAAGATTACAAAATCTCAAACTCTAAGCAAACAAAAATAAAGGAATCGCCAGCCCAATTATATATGCCTTATAGTGTCTTGAGTAAACAAGTGCACAGTCAAAGCATTTTTTTTATTGATCCTTCGGAGGAAAACTTGTGCATGTCCCTGACTAGCCAAAAAGAAAAAAACATAGGAACAAACTTCTAACAGTCTTTATGTTAGAGTTGCAGACTGAAGAGATGAATTAATAGCAAAGGAGCATTCATAGGCACTTGATATGACATCAATGGTGAGCAAGTTGGGTATATTTTACTATTTTATGACAGTTAAACTTCACATTATTGAACAATGCTGTTGTCAAACAATGACCGCGAGACAAAAGGACCAGTGTTCAACACTATATATATACTTCAAATTAGCATACCGTGAATGGGACAAGGATTTTGATCTCTTGAACAGCAACTCTTGCATGACTTGAATGGACACCTACATTGTCATTTTTGTTCACGAAAGGATATAATCTCAATGTGTAAAAATAAATGAGAAATCTCAAACACCCTTCTGAAGAACTTCTGAAAAAAAAAAAAAAAAACCCATAAAATTACTTTTCAACCTTAACGATCCGTAAAAATACATTTCATTTAAAAGGGGTTAAAGGGGTTCTATTAGATGCGCAATAAACAAGCTCGAATGGGTAATCATACTGCTTAACGTGCCTTTTTTCTTTATTCTTGAAAGACCTAGGAGCCACCTTTTGATGACTCGGGAATGTAAAATCTTCCATGTTCGACATAGAAAGTAAGATTTATGCAGCTCATATTCTAACTAGCCCATCCTCGTTATTTGTTTCTTAAGAGTTCAAGAGGTTTGAGGCAAAGCAACGCGTTTTAATCAATTATCCCGCCTTCTTACAATGTCGTATAGTATAATGTTCAATTCATGTGCCTGAGAAAGACCTTCCTCTCGGTTCACATTTTCTATCGACCTTTTTCGTAGTTTATTCACTGCACACCAGTAGTCAGTATCCCAAAACCGCGACTTCTATTGTAATTTGACTTTGTTTTCTTTCTTGCTTTGCAAATCGAAAAATGAAAAAATAAATATCTCTACCAGGGAAGAACTGCATCAAGAAAGTAATTAAACCCTCCCAATACCCAAAAGGTAATACAAACACATACAGGCACACATACCAAAAAATTCTAGGGTTTCCAAACCTATACAAGCGCAAACCAAAATAAGCAAGAGCATACCTGGAGCGAGCAACATTGCCGCATATCTGACACTTAGGCTTGTTGAGCCCGCGGAGGGTCTTCGGTGGCGTGTCCGTACGGTGCGAGGAGTTGTGGGATGCGGCGGGGGCGGTGGTATTGGGGAACGGAGCTGGCGACGAGGCCGCCATCGATGAAGGTTGGAGCTTTCCGAGGTAAGCTTATAGGAAACCAGCGTTGGAGCTTTTATTTGTGTTTGTTGGTTTTGGCGCCTGAGATTAATTTCGTAGGGGAGTTCTAACTTCAGGCACCCATACAATGGAATATTAATAATAATAATAATAATAAGGGATCGGAAGAACGGCACCCGCGGCAGTGGGGATTCTTTCATTGCGGGCTAATGGCTTATACATATACGGCTTATTTAAATGGGCCGGGTCGGTGCATATTTTTTTAAACTTTCTAATACCAAATTTCAGCCAAAAATCAAATTATATTTTAAAAAAAAAACAAAAACAAATTGATCAAATGGTGTTTACAAATTAATGATAACATATTGAGGAAGGAAAATTCCACTTATTGCACCATTATCTCGCTCTTATTTCATTATGATGAAGTAACATTGTTGATTCGCTTTTAATTTTTTGATTTTTAAAACAAATCATCGTCTACAAGAGTGATGAAAAATATCATACATGTAAAATATAGTAAGGATTTTATTATATATCAGTCATTATTCATCCTCACAATCTATACCTGATAATTTTTTTTTATATAAAATATAAGATAATGAATAATGACTCATGAGAAGAATTATTCATATGATAATAGTATAATATGTAATGTTTATCGTCAATGCATCATCACTCATCCTTGATAATTACTTCTATAAAGATAACATTTTCGTGAAGATTTGAACCATCGATTTCACTCTCTTCTCTGTTACTATACAAGGAGGACATATTAATTGAACTACAAGTAAATTGATAACAAAGCGATACTCGGAACAAGCTCCAAATGTACAACTTTTTTTTTTTTTTTAATATATAAAATGACCCATTAAGAAAAAGCGAGTTTTTCTTATATTAATAATGTTGAGCATCCGTGATATTGCATAATTTTTATATTAATAATGTTATGAGTACCAACTGATCTGGTTTTTTTTTTTTTTTAATCAAAAGAGTTCATTCATTGGGTAATAAAACGGGTACAAGATCATGATTTTGAAGATGCCGACAATATCTATGCTATTTAAAAAGAATAATGATGGGTTATTACCCTACTACTACCTATTTATTATTCTTTTTGTAAGAAATGAATATTCATAATGGGCATCCATTCATCTTCTTTTGGAGGTTATAAAGTGATTCTTAAATCCTTTAATGAGACTTGATTGCTGGTCATTAAGGGCCAGTTAGGAGTTACATCTAGAGAGACTATTTACATAGTCCATCCATTTTTTAGATGATGTACTTGGAAAAACAAGCTCTCTCTCTTAAAAGATTCTCTCTAGTCACGGCATTTAAGTTGTGGAATGTGTGAGTGTTGCTCTGGTATTATCACGTAGCACACTCTACCATCGATGTGAAAATTGTGGATGAACAACAACGCTGAAGAATTCGTGGAACAACCACACTAAATCTAAGATATTTCTGACAATGTAATATCGCTTCCGTTGTATATTCTGATTTAATTTTTCTAACACTTTTTGTATTTGGTTTTTATTTTAATTTACTTAATGATTAAAAAAATTGAGTATTCGTAAAGTTAAATATTTTTTTAATTTTTTCTTAATGAATAAATATGTTAAAAAGATACTTAAAAGAAAATAATAAAAAAAAAATTTTGAAATGCACTTGGATAGTAGATGGGTAGTAATCATATCACTATCCATTTTAGAATAGTGCCCCATCTATCATACGAACTTAATGCTTGTCTCCAATAATGTATTGGAAATTATTTAAGCAATTCAGAATTAAAAAATCATATAAAATTTTCGCAATATATTTAAAGGATTTTAAAAAAATAAATACAAATTTCTACTAGTTTTGGACGACTAGAAGTTTCTCAAAGTTGTTGGATTGGCTTATGAGGTTATGGAAAGTACAGATTTTGCTTTAGATTTTGAGGAGATCAAAGCATGTGTTTTTAGATTTTAGATCGAAGATTATTGTTTTTTTATTTACAATCACACCAACTTAAAACGATTAAAGTCTCGTTTATTTTTAGAAAATATTTTATCTCATCTCAATTTTATTATTATATTTTCTCAACTTTCAATACAAAATAAAATAAATGGAACTATTACGTACAGACGCTTTAAGTAAGCAGCTTACAAACGGCTTTAAAAGTAATAATAATAAATACGTTTTATTTACAACGCAGCGCACGTGACTTCTATTTTATTTGTTCTTTCTTCTAACTTCTAGTACTGAGATTCACAATTAAGGGTGTAACCGGTCCGGTCCGGTTCGGTTTTGGACAAAATCTTAGACCGAACCGATATGACCGGTTTTATATTTTTCAAAACCGATTACGCACCGGTTACCCTCCTAAACCGGTATTTCCGGTTTTACCGGTTTCCGGTCCGGTCCGGTTCGGTTTTCCGATTTTTTTAAAATATAAATTTGATATTAGTATAATATTAGACTAATAGTATTAATATTAGACTATTAGTATAGCTATATAATACATGATCAATTACATTTTCATTTTTAAGATTAAACTTTTATTTTATACTAACATTATCTTATATATGATTATATTAATAGAGCATATGATCAAAGAAATTACAAATGTTTCTATTTAAGATTAACATTTTATGTTATAATTTATAAATTATAGTATGAAATTATTTCATATATGATATATAATTATATTATATATATAAATTTCACATAAAATTATAAATTATATAAAACTTATATATTAATATATATATAATATTTTGTATAAAACTTATATATAAAATATTATTTTTTATATATATTTTATCAATCGGTCCGGTCCGGTCCGGAAAATCTCAAAACCGGAATTGGACCGGTTCCGGCCGGTTTATGAAATTTGAGAACCGGTTCCGGACCGATTGGGTTAAAAACCGGTAAAACCGGTCCGGTTTACCGGTTTTACAGTTTAAATTCACACCCCTATTCACAATCACAAATTGAGATCTATTTGCCTCCGCGTCCGAGCTCTTTCCAGTTTCCTCCTAGGAGCTCAAAAGTTACCGTTAACAGCAACGAAACAAGATGGTCACTTTTGCCGATGAACTCTCTCTCTTATCTCTATTTTTCTCTATCTCTCTCCAGAAGCCCCCCTGCATTGAGGAAAGAGAAAAGAAAGAAATGAATGGAATGGTCGAAAATTTGAGCTTCAACATCAAGCATCTAAGCATGGGTATAGAATTGAAGTTGAACCAACATATCCACACAATCCCAAATTAGTTTAGAGTTCTTAATTTTATCGTGCCACCAATTTTTCAACTTCGATCGGGCAGCTGCCACTGAACGGTGGTTGGCCACTGCAGGAGGCGCGCCACAATGGGGGTTTTTGAGAGAGAGAGAAGACCGATACCCTTTCCGGCACCGTTTGGGTGGCTTTTGGTCTAAGGGGAGGGATTTTATCAAAGGAGAAGGCGGTTTGGTCGAGCTATACTTCTGAGAGGGAGACATGGATTTTGGGCAAGCAAACGGGGAGACTTCTCCCAAAAGCTTCTTGTAGTTTTTGGATTTCGGGCAGAGAAAATGCAGTAGGCAGAAGGTAGAGGAAGAGGAAAAAAAAAAAAAAGGGCGTCGTTTGCGCATTTTTCCACGTCAACGTTTGCATCCCGCTTACATCCGGCGCTTGCATCTAACATTTTTTAAAAATAAATAATTCAACTTTTTCAAATTCACCTCATCTTATCACATTTAATCATTACAACTTTTCTAAATCTCAATACAAAATAAAATAAACAATTCAATTTTTTCAAATTTTAAAACAAAAATAATATTAAAAAATATATTCTAATAATATTTTATTTAATTTTTTAACTATAATCTAAACTCATCTTATCTTATATCTGAAAACAAACGAGACCTAAGAAGCGACTCATCAATTAATATGAGTAGAGATTATACTTTTCTTTTCTTTTTTTAACTTTGTTATCCCATCACTCTTGTTGACACAGTACATTTTGAGTGAATTAAAATGGGTCGCATCAGTAAATATGATTAAGAATATAATATTTAAGATAAAATCATAATACTTTATGAATTCAAAAATTTTCAGACCTTTTCCTCTCTTACTATACCTACCCTTTGTCCTCTTTTTTTTTTTTTTTTTTTTTTTCAGTTATTTAACGAATCAATTTAATCGATATTATCAATGAGACAGATCTCTAGAGTCGTTTTTTCAAGTTCTAATTGTACTTAGGGGTTGTTTGGAAGAGTTTTCATCTCATATCATATAGTTTCGTTTAATTTTTAAATATCATTTAAATATAAATGTTTTTTAATTTTAAATATTCAAATATTTCATCTAATTATTATCTAATCATTACAATATTATCTAACTTTTAAATAAAATATAAAAAATAATTCATTTTCAAATCTTAAAACAATTAAAATATTAAAAATTTATATTATAATAAGATTTTAATTTTATAATATTTTTATTCAAATTTTTATCTCTCATTTCTCAAAACTCAATAAAACATCACAACTTAAACTATTTTACTATTATTCATAAACAATTTTATTTTTTATCTCATCTCGAATTGTCTCCTTATATTGTTCTACACGTACAATTAGGCCAACTGACCACTAATAATTTTAAGAGTTGACTAATTAGTTTGGACTCCTACTTTGATGCATTGCTTCCGGAATTAATTAATTAAAAAAATTAGAAGATGTCTCGGGGATAGCGACAAAGTTGCAATAGATTAGCAAAATTGGTTGTCTTGTAATGTTCTCTATCCATTTCTCCAATAAAATAATTGGAAAAAATACAAAAAAAATCACCATTAATAAAATATAAAATAATGAAAGAAATAAAAAAATAAATCACCACTAATAATAAAAATAATCGTAGCAATGATGCATAACTAGTGGCATTTATGTCACCCGGGTCGATAGGTAGCAGCCTGTATTCAGCACATGGAACACTATTTTATTACTTCCATTGCATTATTTCTAGGACTGGTTGTGAAAAGTCCAATCAAAATTTTTTGTCGTGGCCTTCCTTTTCTCCGCACATTATTTTAAAATAGAGATGTTTTAAATCATATAAACTTATTTTTATTATTAAAAAGATTTAGGTCTCATTTGTTTTTATAATTTCTTTCAATTTATGTAATCTAATTATTATATTTTTTTAAATTTTCACATAAAATAAAATGAAAAATTCAACATTTTCAAATCTTAAAATAAAAATAATATTAAAAAAATATATTCTAATAATATTTTATTTAATTTTTAACTTTAATTTTAATTCATCTCATCTTATTTCAACTTACAGCGATAACAAACGAGACCTTAACGTATAATATTAAATTATATTATTTTAGAATTTTAATTTTATAAATTAACTTTTAAAAGAATTTGAAGAAAAATTTACATATCACATCAAACTATATTAATTTATAAATTTAATTTTATAAATTTTCCTTTACGATTACAAGCATCGGAGAAAGAGATATAGTATACCAAATAAGAAATGGCAATTGATCATATATATTGGATAATTGATAATGATAGGTTTACTACCTCATACCATACATTTATAATTCTATAGTGTATTTAAAACTGTATTATTTTTTATTATATTTTTAAGTATTTTTTAGCATCTTTATTTATTAAGAAAAAATTAAAAAAAATATACAACTTCACTCATAGTCACTTTTTTAATTATTAAGTAAAAAAATAATAATAATAAAATAAAAAAAAATAGTAAACGGATGGTAGGAAGTAGTAAACCTGTCATTATCTTTTAATAATATTCCTAATCAAACCCATGAAGAGAAGACATAGAATAGTTGACTTGAATGTGTTTCGTTTTCTTAGCGACTAAGTTATTAATAGTTTAAAACACATCTCTAAATATATATTTAAAGCATCAATCCACAAAGATCCAAAAGAAAGCATACTCTTTGAGATGATAAGAAGCCACAAAGATTCAAAAGAAAGCCGAGTCTTTTACTTGATAAGATGGGTTTATCATTCATTGATGTTTTTATATTGAGAAATTCTTTGCATCCACCGGTCTCCCAACACACACTTCCCACACGTGACGTAGCAAGCCGGGTTCACGCGGACCGGATGAAAAAAGAAATCCCAACCCATTCCCTCCCTCTCAATCAATCCCTTTCGTTCCCCCCCCTTCCCTCCCTCTGGTTGTATTCCACTCAACGAAGACAAAACCCCCCCTCCCATGCGAGACGATTCCCTCCCGAAGCCCCCTCAAATCTCTCTTTCTCTCCCACTCGACGAAAACCCCTCCGACCCCTAGCGATTCCCTCCCACTCGATGAAGCCCCCTCAAACCCAGAAACTCAGAACCAAAGGTACTTGCAGAAACTCGGGGACCGAAGGTGCGAATTTATTCTGCTGACCCATGAATCTTCTTCAAAATTTTCGAATACCTCATTTGTTCTCTGTGATTTTAGGGTTTACATCTACATTTTTTTACTCTGCCATTTCAACATTCTTTATGATTCAAAATTTTTGGAGCTGTTTGATGAATTGCGTATTTGAAATTTTGTATTTTTAGTTAAGTTTTGTCAATTATTACTGTTGATAGAAGTTACAGGATTGATGTTTGGTAGGATTGTAAATGAGTTTACATTTTCTTTATGATAAGTCCAGTTCGTATTGATGTATTTCTANGGCTCTTTTTATTTATTTTTGGATACCACACTTCGCATTATGATCAAATCAGTGTTTGTTGATTTTCCAGGTCATGTGGATCAAATCAGTGTTTGTCAAGAGGTGAGATTTTGCCACTTGATTTGCATTATTTTTATCTTGGTTGACTTATTATAATGTAACTCTATATTGGCAACGAAGTTATTTTTCTTTAAAGTAAGTTGCTATAATATGGACAAAATTGGCCAACTTTTTTTTTTTATTATTTGGTTTACCATTTAAATGGGTAGAGTTTTGAATAGTATGAGAGAGGTCCTACGTTACAATCTAATGGAATTCTTGGCACCAAGTTGTCTGCTCCTAGATCTTGCTCAAGTGGTAAAAAGGTGGACTTGAGTTTGATGTTGTGTTTGGGTGAGGTTGCAGGTTAAGATACTGCCAAGTAAAGCTAAAAAGGATGTTTAACATCTTCTAAATTGTGGCATTCATGTGGATTTTGTCAATGTCCAGAAGACTCTGTTTGGTTTTTGGCTCTTTTTATTTATTTTTTGGATACCACACTTCGCATTATGATCAAATCAGTGGTTGTTGATTTTCCAGGTCATGGGATATTCTGATACTGATGTTGCTTCTGATATTGATGTTGCTGAATATCTATATGGCTCCAAGCCACAACTTGATTTATTGGTCAACCTTTTACGTAAAGATCTTACTAAAGCATGCAGTACCAAGCCACCTTCAGGAGAACCTTTTGTGCCCAAGTCATCCAAAGAGGCAGAAATAGACAAGATATTGAAATCTATGGAGGTGTTCATTTTGTCATTGCTCTATAACATCTGCCTTCTTTATAAGGTGGACTGAAGATTGATTACGATAGTCATTTACAACTACTTTGGCTTTCTCAAAAGAGCCTTATGTTATAATATAGGATTTGTAACCAAGAGTTATGGTGAGTAAATGTAAAGGCAATGTATTTGAATACTTGGTTGTAAACATTACTCTCTTGATTGTAAATAATAAATATTATGTACTTGAGAATGAATAAGCAGTTTCATGTTTGCATTTTATCTTCATGTGACTGTTTTGCACAGTGGTACTTTTATCTTTCCTAATAGATGAATATGTCCTATTTTGATTTGCATCCATCAAAATCATGGTGAATTTCCCTTGGTTAAAAAAAGGCCACTCAACGAAATAGCTATCTATCATTCATTTATTACTGGAAATTGTAGAAAATGGTAAATTGATTCCATCACAAAAAAAAAAGTACCAGTATCCAAGACTCGGTGGTTAGCGACGAGAGGGACGGCGACGACAACGACGATTTCAAATCGGTATTGGGCGATGAGAGAGGGCAACGAGGGCGGGATTTCTCTTTCTCAAATGCAAAATGGTCATCTGGAGCTCTAAATCGCGCGTTTCAGGAAGGGGAAAAAAAAAACTAATATCCACGTCAGGTGTGCAACGGCTGATATGCTACAGTTGCTGCTCTATAGCTTAACTCTTTTATATTATACATATTGGATGCTTTTATTGACCCTATTTGAATCATTGTTAGTGGTGGCCAAATATGAAATTTGTAATGTTTGGAGCATTAGGTTTCTTCAAATCGCTTTTATTTCGGATAATGAAAAAAATGTTATTTTTTATTATTAATTTTGTCGTCTTTAATCACACAAGATAATTGCTATAATTACGAAGAAATTCTATAAAAATAAAATTATAAACTGACATGATTTCATATGATATATTAGATCTATTTTACAGTTTAACATACTACATCAAACCAGGTCACTACCCTAGAACCATTGCGTAAAACCTTGGTTTTTTTTTTTTTTTTCAAAATAAATTAAATAGGTGATGAGTTTGAAGATTTGAGATGTAATAATAGCCAATAGTGGTTTTAGGTTGATGATATTGTTAACATTAATTTCCATGTATCTATCGAAGTGAAGTGTTATGGATACAAAAATGTTGCATAAAAATAAACCTTTAATATAAGATGACTTCATATTATATATTAGATATATTTTATAATAAAAATAATTTTAAAATCTACCATATTAAATTACGTTAGTTTACTAGTTTACTTTTATATAATTTGTTTTTATAACTAAAGTATCTGTCGTATTAAATAAAAATATTTTTTTTTCCCTTAAAAAACGTAGTTTCCACTTTCCACTATTGATCTATATTTTAATTATATATAAAAATAACAAAAACAGTGCGTATTGATAAAACGCACGTGAACAATGTCATGACTCATTTAAATCTTTGCTTCCCAATTAATGGTCGGAGGCCTATCTATGACCAATAGTACGGCTTCTATCCCACCGGCCAATCCGGAAATCTGACAATAATATATATATATATATGTTTTTTTTAATGAAACCGCGTTGATTTTCTGACCCTTCCCAACAAACGTGGCCGCCAACTACAAAGATTTTAGATCCACGTATTTGTTTTTTATTGTTTGGTCAACTATAATTGAAAATATCTCTAACTTTTTTGAGAATTTTTCAAATAATCCACTAGAATTAACAAAAAAACTCCAATCACTCCCTCAATTATCAATTTCATTAATCACTCTCAAATCAACAGAAAAATAAAATAAAATATCTCTTCTTTTTTTTTTTTCCATTTAAAGGAGTTAAAATATTTGGTTAGAATTCTCAAAACAACAAGATAACCTATTCAATGAAAAATGGAAAAAAAGGAAAAAAACACTTAAATGTCTTATTTGGTTACACAATTCAAATAAGATGAGATAAGATATTTTATTAAAAGTTGAATAAAATATTATTGTAATATAAAAATTTTATATTATTTTTATTTTAAAATTTTTAAAAAATTGAATTGTTTATTATATTTTATACAAAAATTTAAAAAAATTGTAATAATTATATAGGATAAGACAGTTTGATTTTGTATAACCAAACCAACTCTAAAAAATTGGTCCGCAATACTATCGAGAATAATTCTATATGCAAGTAGGATTATAAGACTATAAGTTTCGTACATATCCTTAAAAAAATATATATATATATATAAATATATAACAAAAAAAGTATTTTTTTAAACTTAAAACTAAGTCTTATACTTTTTTAAAGATAATTATATATTGTTAAATTTTTTTCATCTTATTTATCGACAGACAAGAAGATATTTTATTTGTCAAAGTATTGTAGGATTTTTTAAGTCGACAAGAAGATATTTTTATTTGTAAAAGTAAAGAGCACTTTAGCTAGCAACTTCGTGAGTGGGGAATTGAGGGAATCAATTAGAGATTTATGGAAAACGTCTCCGATATGTTAAAAATAAAATTATCTTTTATTTTATTTTATTTTATTTTAAATATTTTTTGATTTTGGTCAATAAATATTATCATTTAAAAAATTATTTATAAAACATACAATTCATATAATTTAAATAGTAAAATTTAAAATTTATATTTAAAATTAAATTATATCACGCAAACACATTATTAAATATCCCACCCACCGTCTTATTTATATTCGACAATGCTAGGAGATGGAGAATGGTTTCTCTGCATTGTATCGATAAGTGTAAAGATATATTTTTATTTTAACTATTTATTTTAAATATTTTTAAATATTTTAAAAAAATATTTATTAATAATTACTTTATTAGTCATTAAATAAAAAAAAAGAATAAAAGTAATAATTGATCAATTTTATCCAAGTGGCATTTTTCATTTATATATTTCTTACCCAAAATACACTTGCAGGGTCACATTCCATTACAAAACCGATCCAAATCCCCTTTCGGAGCCTGTGTAACATCTCATTTTACAATCCTTATCTACCACGCGGCATTTATTTTAGTGGGACCCGTCCCCGACAATTTTCACGCTCCCACTCTGATGCCTGCAGTTTGACAAAGTAGCGTTACTGTATGTTGACGCGTATCACCCACATCCTCATTGGAGGGTCCGAAGACTCCGAACCAAATCCAATTTTTTTGTTTTTGTTTTTGAAGGCAAACCAGATCCAACTAATCATATAGTATCATTTTCGGCTATTTTACTATTTTTCTCACCCTTTCTTAAATACTGTCATATATTTTTCTATTATTTTATGTTACAAATATAATAATTTTTATCATATTTATATCATTTCTCATTTGTTAAGTCTAAACAAGTTCTTTTTTATACAAATTGTTTCGTATTTATGTGAAGATTCGAAGAACATGTCATTATATTATTAGAAACAGTCTTAAAATATCTACTTGCAAATTGGTAATGGTAGGCCATCATAAATTACTTTCCATTTAAAATATAATTGTGAAAAAAACTATATATCTATTATTGCTCTTTTTTTTTTTTGTTTGGAATATTTTCTAGACCCGAATTATAATTCTGTTTATACGTACATTCTTTGTTTTTTTTTTAATAAAAGATCTGATCTAGTAGTTTATCCGTCCTTCTTCATCTCTCAAACAGCAATCTCAGATCCAGCTTTTTGAATTTATCTGAAATATGTTTGATTTTGACAGATAAATTAAAAGGATATAAAAATTGAATAATAGTTGCTGCAAGACATTTATTTATGCTTACGGCTAGTATCTTGTCCCATCTTGACTTTTGGTATATCGTTCAGCGTTAATTATTATTATTATTATTATTTATATATATTTTTAATATATTTAAATATTTTAAAAAATATATATATTAATATATTTAAAATTACTAACTTAATCATTAAATAAAATAATTTTTTGTTTTTTTTTTTTTACCCAGCAGTCAGCTTAGATGATCAAAAGGGGAGGGCAGACAAGCTTCATCCTTTATTTATTTATACGTTGGTATTTAAGACCGGCACTTGAAAGTTTTTTGATTTCAGTCTGAAATTGTGTAGCAAGTTACCAACCAACCAACCACCTTCCGTTCTCTGTTTTTCCACTTCCTCCTCCTCTACTCGCTCTTCTGAATATTTAAGAGTAAATAAACTGTCCGAGTCTGTCCTGAGTTGCGAACATGGCTGAGTCGGTGGAGCTCCCGAGTCGCCTCGGCATCCTTCCCTTCCGTAACAAGGTTCTCTTACCTGGCGCCATCATTCGAATTCGATGCACTTCACCCAGCAGGTTCTCTCTCTCTCTCTCTCTCTCTCTCTCTCTCTCTCTCTCTCTCTCTCTCGTTAATTTCTTTTTTCGAATTTCTCCACCGAATTCCTTTTGTGCTTGAAATCTAGAGTTTGGGATTTTATTTTCCGTCTGGATGCTGTGAAAATTGTTGGAAAATTGGATTCTTGATTGTTCAAGCTTTTCCTTGTTTAATTGGGAACTTGAGGAGCCTCCAGCTGCTGTAAGCTGAGTCAAACACGACTTCTCGGCTTGGAATTCAATTTCTTTTAATGTTTTTTGGTTCGTTCTTTTTTTGTTTGGTTTTCCTTGGAAACCAAACGGAGCTTATAGTTTTCCTTCCTTTTGTTTTTCGGGGGTAATTATGCGTTTCCTTGCTGGGAAATTGTTGGAGGAGAAAAGAAAACGTGATACTTACTAGAAATTTATAATTTAATAAAGAATTTTATAATTGACCAATTTTTCTTAGATTTCTCACATCCTCTTTGCGATCGTAGTGGAGGAACAGATATATTCTTTCTGTTCAATGTAATGTGAAGTAAAATATGGTCTTAATAAATGTAGTGTGAAATTGGTGGAGCAAGAGCTGTGGCAGCGGGAAGAGAAGGGATTAATTGGCATTCTTCCAGTTCGTGATACTGCCGAGACGACAACAGCATCAGCCCCTGTAGTATCTCAAGGTGATCTTTTGACCCATTGACTCTTGGGCACCTATGTATTTATTGCTTGCCTGATGGCAGAGAAAATTATATTCCTTTTTTAAATAGGTATAGGAAGTGATTCTGGTGAGAGAAGCTCGAGAGTTCACGTTGGTGCATCTGATTCTCACAGGCTTGATGCCAAAAATCAGCAGGAAAATATTCATTGGCATAACAGGTTTGCTTCACTGTGGCATCTATAATGTGCCGTACTGGAAATTGTTTTGCCCGACTTAGATAATGTTGGATGTTTGCACAAGCCAGAATGTGAACTCAGAATGATTTGATATCTTATTTCTCAGGGGAGTTGCAGCTCGGGCTTTACATTTGTCAAGAGGAGTGGAGAAGCCAAGTGGGAGAGTCACATACACAGTCGTTCTTGAAGGCTTGTGCAGATTCAGTGTCCAAGATCTTAGCACCAGAGGAACTTATTATACTGCACGGATATCACCTCTTGAAATGACAAAAGCTGGTAAGTTGTTTATGTTCTGCTTTGTAATTATGCTGCGGTAAAATAGATATATTATGGTTTATTGGTTGTTTCTTTTTAAAATCTTATTTTCCTGGTTTTTGTAATTTCAGCTGTTTAATTCCTTTTTTTCAATATTTTACTTGTTAAAAAAGGAAGTAGGCTAACAAGGTACATCAAGTGACATACTAGCAGATATTGTCACGGTACTGCTTCCTTCTGACTCCGAGCCAATAATGCCTCAGCCAAACCTAACCTGTTTCTGAATCTATTGTCAGAGGTCCTTACATGAAATATATATTAGAAAAGGGGGTTTTTCAAAAACTTGTGGTTTTACATGAAGCAAATGGCATAGTCTAAAAGAGTATGTATCAATATTATTAGAACCAATAAATTGGAATTACTGTCTAGGATGCTTGCTATGCATATTTAATCATTGCTGTTTAGTGTCTTGTTTTAGACTCTAAGATGTGGTTTATGCTGTTGTTCCCAGTCACAAACTTCTTTAAGCTTCTGATGAGATTACTACTGTTACGTTGTCTGCTAAAATGCTGAATTAATGTTGAATTCTGAAATCTGAACTAGAGATGGAGCAAGTGGAGCAAGATCCAGATTTCATGACATTGTCACGTCAATTCAAAGCAGCTGCCACGGAGTTAATTTCCGTTCTTGAGCAGGTAAAACTCTTTATTCTACTTCTCCGGAAATTGATTTGAGAGTGAGATTTAAAATTCTTGTGAGTTCTCTTCTGCAAACAGTTTTCTACAGATATGGCACTTTTTTTTCTTATTATAACAATTCTCCTGCTTCTTTTGAGAATATTTAAGATTTTTTTTTGCACAAAACTTTTTGATTGGAATCTTATATATGGCATCATGTTTTGGTGAGACTCCCTTTGTTTGTTTGAGTTTCGCTTATGGTGTCATTATTTTCATGGAATGATGATTGATTCAAAACTTCATCATCATTGTTTGATTTATTGTTTGCTAGAGTAATTTATCTTTTGGTTTTCCCAGATTTTTTTCTCTTGATATTGATTTTATGTGACTACCCATGGGAAGGGCAGACATTACTGTCTTTGGGGCTCTCCTATTAATGTAGAGGTTTGCTATTTTCTCTTATGATTGATGTTCTGAAAATTTGGATGTTGACAGAAAAAGGAGAAAACATTGACAATGGAAATCCTATTTACATATATCTATATATATGCATTTATATATATAAACATGCACATACATTATATATTTGTATATAGACTTTAAGAGGCTGAACTTACAAGATTTTCTTGTATCTTTTCTTTCTAGATAGGTATCTCTCTTGTATACAACCTGTGTACTTGACATACACGTTTTTATCTTTTTAATAAAACTTCTATTATTTATAAAAAGAAGGAAGTAAATATTGGCTGTCTAGTTTTGTGATAGATGCTAGTAGAGCCAGATCTTTCTTGATTGATTTGGTTACTGGGATGCATGCAATAAGATTCCTTGTTTCTCTCTAACTTGAAAAAGTATCATCTTTTTTCTTTCCCATATGCCTATTTGTGTTGTTATTCCATCTGTCAAAAACTCACGTTTATCTGCACATAGAAACAAAAAACAGGAGGAAAGACAAAAGTTCTTTTGGAGACAGTACCTGTTCACAAATTGGCAGATATCTTTGTTGCCAGCTTTGAGATAAGTTTTGAAGAGCAACTATCCATGTTGGATTCAGTTGACCTGAAAGTACGGCTTTCAAAAGCTACTGAATTAGTTGATAGGCATTTACAGGTAACTCTCAGTTCATATGTGGTTTATATCTCATGCATTTTTTCCTGGTTGCTTTGATGCTTCCTTCAGCTTTTATTTAGTCACGTTAATGTTTACTTGTGACAGTCAATACGCGTGGCAGAGAAGATAACACAGAAGGTTGAGGGACAGCTATCGAAATCACAGAAAGAATTCCTTTTGCGTCAGCAGGTTAGCTTTGTTTAGAAATTATAGTTATTCTTTTATGCATAACTGGTGTGGAAAGATTAGATATAAAAATTTATGCGATTGTGCCCCCCACCCTCCCTCTTCTCTCCCGTATTTTGTGCCCTCAATTTTTAATGGGGGTTTGCTCCCAATGCTCAATGTTGCTCATCTCCATAAAGGTCAAAGGACAACATTTTCATGTCAACTTATTTGGTTGTGTGAAGGGCCTTTTCTGTCAAGTATTTTTTAGGAAAAATGATAGTCTTAAGAGTTTCCGTATCTCTTGAAGTGCACAACTCCAATGATCAGATGCATGCATATCACAGTTACTTGAACCATTTGCCTTGTAGAATAAGAAAAAGAGAAATGGACTTGGAAAAATGAACCTTTCAAGTCAATTTCTGTTCCATTTTTTCATGGCAGTGTGATGCACATGCATCGGATAATTGATTACCTCTGCCGACTGCCTTCTTCAAACGATCCAGTGAAAAAAACCGAATTGATTATGAGACTTGCTGATAGTTTCAAGTAGAGCACCAAGGCTTAGTTAAAAGGAAAACAAGAGGATTTCAAGAAATTAGAACGCACGCCATTTTTGATGGTTTAGTGAACCCCTAGTACCTTAATCAGAGTGCTTGACTGCACTTTCTGTTGAATAAAGATTGCCATAGAGATGACTAAGACCGATGGGACAACTCTTTTGAAAAGAAACTGAGGGATTGGATCAGGAAAGAGAGGAAAGGGTTCAGGTGCAGGCATACAAGAAAGAGAAACCTGTTTATTTTTTTGGCCTCAATTATCATTCATTCTCTGAACATTTATGTCTTGTCCAATGGCTTCCTCTGTGACCAAAGGATTAAACGTAACTGCTCAAAGAGTTGGTGGTGATTTTGCTATGAACTTTGGTTTCTCTTTTCTATTTATCAACAATTTTCTTTTCATTTGGATTCTACAGATACACCAGTAAATAATGTGTTAAACTTATTCCCTTTGGTATGTTGCAAACTTCACATTCTTAATTTATTTTAGTTTAGCTTATTTCATTATATTATTATTTTTTATATTTCTTTTGTAGTTGTGGATTAAAAAAATATTTATATTAATATTATCTTATCTTGAGCTGTGCTAATTATTCCTCTACCATGGCTACTTTATTTGAAACATATTCCAGATGAGAGCTATAAAAGAGGAGCTGGGTGACAATGATGATGATGAGGATGATGTGGCTGCCTTGGAGAGGAAGATGCAAAGTGCAGGATTGCCTTCAAATATCTGGAAGCATGCACAGAGGGAGTTAAGGTATGATGTACTAAGAAATGTTTATAAAGAGGACTACAGTATTGGATAGGGTCACAGGGAGCCAAATAATGTTATAGTGTGGCAATAAAAGTAGTTGATTCTTTTTAGACCATGGAGATTAGTAGATATTTCATATTTGAATAATGTGCATTCAATCTCGAGCATTATCAGTTTTTTTTTTTTAATTCTAACTTGTCAAAACAGAAGAGAAAAACCCAAGGAAAACTTCTCCCAGTTTTTTTTTTTATAATCTATGGGAGAGGCGACAATTGGGATGGGAAGGCTGCCCTCTATTGTGTAGCAGACAATTAGTATGATAATATTTTCAAGACTAGCTTATGTGGACATGTTTTCATTGCCTGTAACAAATTAGAATTATCTTACATTACAGCCTCTGAGAAAATATGAATCGCGATGCTGGTGTTTGCTCAATTCTTGATGTTTGCCAATTTTTTTCTCTATATTTACTTACCATCCCCACTTGGCTTAAGTGGCACAGTTCTCATATTTCAATTTATAGAACATTAGTGTCAGGTTTTCTTTAATTTTCTTCTTCTTCTTCTGCTTGTTTTTTTTAAAAAAAAAAAAAATTCAGAATGCTTAAAAAGATGCAACCTCTGCAACCTGGATATAATAGTTCACGGGTTTACTTGGAGCTTCTCGCTGATCTGCCCTGGCAGAAGACCAGTGAAGAACATGAGTTGGATCTGAAAGCTGCAAAACAACATCTTGATAGTGACCACTATGGTTTAGTCAAGGTCAAGCAACGGATTATTGAATATCTAGCTGTTCGCAAGGTCAATAATAATCTGAGTCTTCTAGCCATTAGTGTTGGTTTTAAATTAAGTTGAATTTGGCGTTTATTTGGAGCAAATTCTTTTTGCATTATAGCTCAAACCAGATGCAAGAGGTCCAGTGTTGTGCTTCGTTGGCCCACCAGGTGTTGGCAAAACATCTTTGGCTTCATCTATTGCTGCTGCTTTGGGCAGAAAATTTGTACGCATATCCCTTGGTGGTGTTAAGGATGAGGCTGATATTAGAGGACACAGGAGAACATACATTGGTAGCATGCCAGGGCGTCTTATTGAGGGTTTAAAGGTAATATACATGTATGTTGCTGATGTGTGTATTTTAATATAGCAGGATCCCATACTTCTCACTACCTTTGATATATATGCTGTATCATATGCTCCCAATGGTTTGAGGAAATTGAATCTATGGCACTTGGAAACTTTTTCAAAAAAAAAAGAAAAAAAGAAAGAAGAAATCCATACCCAACAAAAAATAAAAAATAAAAAGAACAAAGAAAAAGAGAGAGAGTAGTGAACCAATATTTGCAGAGATTCATCCTCCCTTCCTTTCCAGAGATATAATGCAGATGGTTTAGATTGAGGAAGGCCCAAATTATATTTATCATCATGGTTCATAGTGAAAGCAGGATTGTGCAAAGTATACATATAGTTTTTCTTATTAATTTGGAAGTACAGATAATGTGAAGTACATTCTTAAGAGACTGTGCCCGCAAATATTCATTTTTGGTTTAAAAAATTTCACCCTCTATGCATTTGAGTGCATCAATTCTAGAGCTGCAATATGCATAAAGGACCTTTGTCCTCTCCAATTATTGATCCTCATACTGAACCTTCTTCATTCATTGTTGTTGAGGAATAATTCCACATTGTTTGTAGACAAGGTCTTGGACATGTTTATAAAGAATGAACAATCATCTCTTGTAAAACCGGTTTTATGAGATGAGTTAGGTCCATGAATTTCTCATGGTATCAGAACATGCCATAGGACGAATGTGAGCCCACACTACTTATCCCGTGACAAAGATTATGAAAAATACTGGCCTGCATGTGAGCAGGGGTGTTGAGGAATAATCCCACATTGTCTGTGGACAAGGTCTTGGGCATGTTTATAAAGAATGAACAATCCTCTCTTGTACAACCAGTTTTATGAGATGAGTTAGGCGCATGAATTTTTTCAATTGTAACCATTGTTAGCTCTAATTTATATAGACTTATAGTTTTTTCTTTAGCTATGAATTTTAGTCGATTAATGTGATTATTTTCTACTGAAACTGCTAAAGAGTGACATTGACTGTTCAGTTTTCTACCATCTGCAGATAGTTTGTTTAGTTTTTCCATAGTTGAAATTATCTGGTTGAGTTTCACCATGGTTTACTTTTATGTGAGACAAATTATCTGGGTCCTGATAGTTTAATGTGGCTAAGTAGATATGTCTTTGGATCATGTATGCTGTGCAGGGTGATGATTTTGGTCTTGTTTTTTGGTTCTTGTATTTTGTAAGTGGAACTTTAAAGTGGAGGTAAATTGAAATGTTTCTTGTTCATGTTGTGTTTTAGAGAGTAGCTGTTTGTAATCCAGTCATGCTACTGGATGAGATTGACAAAACAGGGTCTGATGTGCGTGGGGATCCGGCTTCAGCTCTACTGGAGGTTCTTGATCCAGAACAAAACAAAACATTCAATGATCAGTATCCTATTTTCTTCAGGATGTTTTTAGTGACACCTAGTTATGGATAACTGGGTATATTTTTGTTGCACTCATCCAATTTATTAGCTACTCACTGAAGAAAAATGTTTTCTTGCTTTCCAACCCTTTTTGCTGGAAATTTTTAGTGGTTTTCATCTGCCATTATGGTTTTTGACAATTTTGTTAAGCTTAATATTGCCCAGTTACTAAGATAATGTTATGAATTACAAAACAGTTTTGCACTAATGAGATGATTGACCAAGTTACTTATAATGTCCGACTAGATTAAACACAAATTCCACAGTGATGCATCATATGGAGTCTGTACATGTGCTGGAAGCATTGCCACACCGTAAACTTCCTATCAGTGTATGGTATTCACAATGATTCCTTAACAGAATGCCTATAGCTATTTAAATGTTCCATTTGACCTTTCAAAGGTGGTTTTTGTGGCAACCGCAAATAGGCTGCAGCCTATACCTCCAGCCCTCTTAGACAGGATGGAAGTCATTGAGTTGCCTGGGTATACACCTGAAGAAAAGCTTAAAATAGCCATGAGACATTTAATTCCAAGAGTTCTGGATCAGCATGGGTTGAGTTCTGAGTTCCTTCAAATTCCAGAGGTAGTTAACTCTATGTACGAGGTTTTTATTGAGTAAGAATGTATATAAAATAAAATCACGTGATTATCACCTCTTATTTTAAACTGGGAAAGGCACCATGCTTTCATGTTTTGTAAGACAATATTGTGTACCAATATCATCTTATTCAGTCACTTTGCTTTGCAACAATTTACCATCATACTATACAGGATACATGATTAGCTTTTATTGTTGTAGGCTATGGTGAAACTTGTCATTCAGCGATATACCAGAGAGGCTGGTGTTAGAAATCTGGAAAGGAATTTGGCTGCCTTGGCTCGTGCAGCAGCAGTGAGAGTTGCGGAGCAGGAACAAGCTGTCCCATTAAGCAAAGACGTGCACCAGCTTGCTTCACCACTGCTTGAAAACAGACTTGCTGAAGGAGGTGAAGTGGAAATGGAGATCATTCCAATGGCTGTAAATAATCATGAGATATCAAATGAATTTAGGATTGTGTCACCCTTGGTTGTGGATGAGGCTATGTTGGAAAATGTACTGGGGGTAATGATCTTCTTAACGTCATTTTTTTCTTCTTGGTGCATTTTTTCTATTATCAGGATACTTCATGTTTGGGGATAATTTGGATTTCTATGGAAATTATATTTTGTCAGTTTGCATCACAGTCAAACTGATTATGCATTTTGCTGGACCGGTCAGCTGTGTGGATGGGTTTTAAAGTTCGTATTGCTGCAATTTCACTGTGAAGTTGTTCTTGAGAATGAGGCATCTCAGCAGCAGGGATCTATATGAAGATCATAATACTTAGATGGCTGTTTAGGTGATTCATTTTGTTGATATAACTTTTAAAGTTATACCTTAAGAAGTTAAGAAGTTATAAGAGGGTTTATGTTTGGAAGAAAACATATTGATGGACTAGAAGTTTATTTTGGACGTTTAATGTTATTTATCGGTCCCTTAAATAGTGTGTTTGGCTTTCTAAAAACTATTATATGTTATAATACCAATAAAAAGTACGCGTATAACATTATCATTCCCTGCTGTTTTGGGTCATGTCCTGCTGTGCAGCTTTGTTGAGATAGGCTTGAGCTCATTATGCATATGATGTGGCCCAGAAGCAAGAGCAAACTTTCAGAACAGTAGAAAATATTTCGTTTTTTTTTTTTTTTTTTTTTCCAGTTACTTACTGTGTAGCATTTGGGTTTATTTATACTGTAATACAGCCTCCAAGGTTTGATGATAGAGAAGCAGCTGAACGGGTTGCAACTCCTGGGGTGTCTGTTGGGCTTGTTTGGACCGCTTTTGGTGGAGAGGTCCAGTTTGTAGAGGCAACAGCTATGGTGGGAAAGGGCGACATGCATCTCACAGGGCAACTTGGTGATGTTATAAAGGAATCGGCACAAATAGCATTAACATGGGTAATCTAATTCTGCGGTTTATTGTAATATTTAGTTCCCAACCAGCCCTGAATTAACCAGTTTTGTCAGTGCCTCCTTAAGTGTGCTCTTGAATTGTTTTGATTGATTGTTTATACATATGAAATTGTCAAACTGATTTTACCAAACTATATTTATGACCATAACATGGTGATTTTTCATATAATGTGTTGAAGAATCTCTTCATTATCAATTGCATACACCGTGACTTTCAGAAATAACTTTTCTCATTGATTTCACAGAAGTCTTCCTTCCCTTTCCATCAGAAGAATATTGAATATTATGTTTTCAGATTATTATGATCATCTTATTTAGAGAGATGAGCCAAAACTATTTCCCTGTAGTTTGTGTCTAATGTACCATTGGTAGTTTCCACTTGACTGCTTGTTTCCTGAAGCTTCAGAGTTCCACACGTATGGCCATTTCACTAAACTTGGTGATAGCTTATACATATTGTCACCCTTCATTATTCCCTTTCTCACCATTGAACGCTTTTCTACCCGTATTTATTACTTAGCATTTCGCACTTCCCCATCCACTACTTCAGAAAAAATGAAGAAAATAAAAATATCCCTGGTCAACCCCCTTTCTCTAGTTGGGGACCAAACATAGCGTTATATTGTTTCACATGTTAATGTACACCCTAGAGTCTGTACTTACAAAAGACATTCTAGTGTTAAGCAACTTGTTTCTGACTCGTTCAAATGCTTTAGGTAAGAACCAGGGCAATGGATCTTAAATTAGCAGCTTCTGAGGGAATTAATCTCCTGGAGGGCCGGGACATTCATATACATTTTCCTGCCGGGGCTGTGCCCAAGGATGGACCCTCAGCGGGTGTGACTCTGGTAACAGCACTGGTTTCACTATTCAGTCAGAAAAGAGTGAGAGCAGATACGGCAATGACTGGAGAGATGACTTTAAGGGGTCTTGTGCTACCTGTTGGTGGTGTCAAGGATAAGGTAGGCATAACGTCATGTCTCTTTATTCTCATTTCCAAAGGGGAAATTTACTCACATTTAATGCATGCCTCTTTGGACATATGATACAAATTATGGAATTGGGGTTTCATTATCAATTTATCAAACCATTTTTCCTTTCTAATCACCCTGTTAAAAACCTCGGGCTGAATGCTTTTTGGATATGCTATTAGGGTCATTATCCCATTGTTGCTTCTTGTCAGACCTAGCTTTTATATAATCCACAGAATCCAAGCGACGCTGTAATAGTCTTTGAGTCAAATTGCGTGCGTGTGTGTGCGTGGATACAAATATATAAATGTTTTGAGTTCTTGTGTCTATAATCAATGAGTTGAAACATTTGAGTGCTCCAATCAAGTTCATATAAGCTAGAATCGGAATGTGGTAGGTTTTGGTATGGCTTGTAACAATCCTCGTGCAGTGAGCTTAGATGTTGCTTAAGCAAATCTGAAATAACATACAACACCACTTCATTTTCACTCAAAAGTAAATAGAAATCAAAGTCATGTTGTTTAACTATTTGTTTGAAAATAAACTGCAGATTTTGGCAGCACACCGTTGTGGTATCAAGAGAGTCATCCTGCCAGAGAGAAATTTGAAAGACTTGGTTGAAGTGCCAGCAGCTGTTCTTGCTAANTGCGTGGATACAAATATATAAATGTTTTGAGTTCTTGTGTCTATAATCAATGAGTTGAAACATTTGAGTGCTCCAATCAAGTTCATATTAGCTAGAATCGGAATGCAGTAGGTTTTGGTATGCTTGTAACAATCCTCGTGCAGTGAGCTTAGATGTTGCTTAAGCAAATCTGAAATAACATACAACACCACTTCATTTTCATTCAAAAGTAAATAGAAATCAAAGTCATGTTGTTTAACTATTTGTTTGAATATAAACTGCAGATTTTGGCAGCACACCGTTGTGGTATCAAGAGAGTCATCCTGCCAGAGAGAAATTTGAAAGACTTGGTTGAAGTGCCAGCAGCTGTTCTTGCTAATCTGGAGGTAATCTTGTTTTCATTTTGGTCGTGGCCTAGTTGTCATGTATTTAATGCATGTGCGTGAAGTCATTGTGGGAATGCACTTTCCAGTTTTAATTCTTTGGTCTGTGACTTAAGAAAACCATACATGAAGCACTTGAGAAATTGGAATGCACATAGGAAGGATATTCCCATTTGAGAAATTCTATTTATAAGCCGGTTTGGATAACATACCTAGTAAATTGCTTATATAACATAATTTGATTTGAAAGGAAAATTTTAAAATTTGAATCTTACAAATCAAATTTTACAATTTAAGTGATGTGAATGGCGTGCTCTACACACTGTCTTGAGAATAAAATAACTCTTCCCATTTATATGAAGTTATTAATTGGGCTCCAAGACTTGCATGCATAGATTATTCGTTGTGTGTGGTGTTCGATTAGGTCGTCGTTTTTTCTGTATGAATAAATAACGTTCATACCCTCAATTTTAACAGATACTACTCGCTAAGCGAATGGAAGACGTATTGGAGCAGGCTTTTGAAGGTGGGTGCCCTTGGAGACAACACTCAAAGTTATGACAGGATCCTCTAGGCATGTTATGGGAAAAAGTATCTGGTGATGAAACTTCTGTGCTCTTGCCCCATCTTTAAATACAAGATTCCTCTCTTCGGCAATTGGAGACCGGAAAATTGACTCCAATTGGTCATGGTTTCGCAGAAGAGAGTTCAACTTGATGTGTTGGGACTCAATGATCCTTGTTCCCTTTCAGGGGGGCTTTGGATGGAATTGTTCCAATGTATTACTCTCTCTCTCGTTCTTTCTCTTTCTCTTCCTCTCCCAATTCTTTTTTTCGCTTCTTTTCTCTCTTTTCCCTGCTGTAATCATAAATTGATTCCTTACTGTGTATAAATATAATTTATTTAAGCAGGGGAGTAATTTCTATCCGATTCATCTGTTTACATTTTTTCTCTCTTCATTCTTAAAGTATCCTATAAAGAAACTAGATATCCGTGAACCATCCAGAACTTTCCACTTTAGCAAGCCTAGAAACCCTCTCTGACTCTGATCATGTTCCTTCAGTGAGGGGATTTTCATTTTTTAGGGCCGTAATGGTGGGTGAAGAGGCTATTGGTGACATAGGGACAGCTCTCTTCCGAGTGCTCAAGTCTTCCGCATTTGAAGCACAAATCCGAGACTCAATCCAGGTGGAGGTGTTGGTGGTGAGCATTAGGTTGAAGCCCAGGGGAGAGAGGCTTGTCAATGTTAAACTAGACTGACTTGAAGGCAGGCCCCATGGTGCATGTACCAAACACAGCCTCGAAGTCAATGTCGACCACATTCCCTAGTTTCTTCCTAGAAAGGCGGCAATCGCTTTGGAGAATGGGTCTGAAAGGAGGCCAGGAAACTGAACGCACAACAGCGCTGGGGCATTCTCTGAAGAACGAGGAGGAGTAGTTCCTAATGTTTCAGGGGCTGAGACTTTTCTGCTGGTCATCCTGGTTTTTCAAGCTGAGTGCACAAAGGTGGTTGTCAACGGCCTCGAGTGAACTTGTAGAGTTTCTGGAGTTGATAGGGTGGTGCGGATCACATATTTGCTAGGGGGTTGTGAGATGTGATATTGCCTACCGAGTATGGTTTTGCTGATGGTAAGTGGGTAGCTCTGGATGAATGTGGAGATGATTCTGGGACCCAGTTGAGGGAGTTAGTTATTGATGTCTAGGGAATGAAGAGGAGAGATGAAAGCACACAGCAGGAGCTAAGGTTTAATGGGGGAAGTGTGAGAGAAGATGAAAGGAGGAGGAAGTAGGAGGTGCACACTGGCAGGGGTGTTGGGACCCCATAAAAAATTGTCTTAAAACAAGGTTTTCGACATGCATGGACAATAAAGATCGGGCCACTTCTAGGATCAAGGCTAGCCAAGGCCAATCAAGGCCCAAGACATATCACGGGCCACATTGGCCATGCAAGACCATATCATTTATTTATCTTTATTTATTTTATTTAATTATATTTCAAAGGACCTATTGGAAGTTTCCACTTTGTAATCTATATAAATAGAACCCTTAGGCATTTCATTTTACATCTTTTAAACTTTTGGTAAATTCCCTAAGTGGGTAGATTATTGTTCTTGAGGCCACCCTTTCGGTGCTAGGCACTTGGGCTCTTTGAAGTGCAATACGTGAATCCTTTAAAATAGGATCTTCACCTTGCAATTCGTGAATAGGTGAAATCCATTTATCTATCATTGATTCCACCCTGCAATTCGTGAATAGGTGTTGAATCGTTTATCTATCCATATATTTTTGTTATCTTGTGTTCCTTCCTTGTTCATATATATATTTTCCATCTTGTTTATCTATATTTACTTGCATATCAAAATATTCTTATAACCCAAAAAGAGTTTTCATATTCTGTTGTTGAGTCCATTCATCTTTGTGCATTCTAGAATTAGTGTTGAAGTTATTCACCATTGTGTTCTTGAATGTGCATGCATATTCATCCATATTGTTCATCTATAGTGTTCATCCATATATTTCCTTCCATCCATTTTGATTTGCCCACATACACTATTTGACCAATCCTAGTGTTTACCCTACTTTCCATAATTGTCGTCACTACCAAAACTAGCCTCCATCCATCCAACAAGGCCCTAGCCGAGACTCTTGTCTTCCATAAATCCTAGCCATCCATCAAGAGTCTCACTTGGTAACTTCCTTTATTTTAAGAAAGTTGACTCATCCTAATCAATCTCACAAATCCTACCAATCCCAAAACCATCTTCTAAACTTGAGGAATCCTAACCCTAGCCACCCTTCATCCAACTTAACTCTAGACTCCCACAAGGTAATTCCTACCACTTAGGAATCCTTATCCCATCTTCCAATTAATCCAAATTCGAAATCTATCCCTTGCCTTAGTCAAACACCAACTTCCTAACAACTCTCATGCATTTTACCATTTAAAATCAACCCTAGTCACCTTACCCATCATCCCAAGCCTATCCTACATATCCTTATCCTGTGATTTAAGGAATTGCCAACCCATTATCAATCCCTTAAATCTCTTCATCCCTACAATATCTCAAGCCAATCAAAACTGACCCCAATAGCCAAGACCGAATCCCGATCCCCTCCCATCTTTTAAATCCAATCCCAACAATCACTCAACTCCTCTAGAATCACTCCATTCCTAGAATCTCTCAAATCAACCAAAGACTTCCCACCTCTTGCCATATTCAAATCATACATTCCTTATCTTACCATAACCAAATCTCATCTTCCATATCCAATCCCTCAAATCACTCATTCCCTAGAATCATTCAAATCAATCAAATCTTGCCATATTCAAATCCCATCTTCCATCTCCAAATCCCTAAACTCAAGAAACAACCCTAGACCCATTCAAACACAACTCATCTTCATCCTTAACCTAATTCCCATCTTTCCTAAAGAGACTCCATCAATCAAGAAATCCTAGCCTCATTCAAGCACATCCTTCCAACCCTAGCATCTCATCCTATACTCCAACCCTAAGCCAACTCTTCCCAATTTCGAAATTCCCCTTAGCCACCATCTAAACCATAGCCCATCTTCATCATATCAACCATAAATATCATCCAAGAGGGCCCAACATCAAGGACAACCCACAAGCCGTTCCACATTGCATCAAACACGCATATTTGCCACTTAGATCATCCAAACTCATCATCATAATCATTTCCATCACTAAAAACCATACCTTCATCAACCTAAGAACCCATATCATTGTCATTATACGTGTAAGGCCAAGCAAGTTGGCAAGGACACTCAGTCACCATCATCACCCAAGGCAAGCTCGTGGACCTTAGTGTTTAGGAACAAGACCGGAGTCCCTAACAAGGGGGCTCAGGGAGCGGGAGATAGCCACAGGGAGTGTGGCCTTTCCTTTTGCTTACAGATTAGGAGATTTTTCTGGTGTATTCTTCACAACACTTCCAAGGCAATGCAAGACGGGAGAGTCATTGCATATACCAGACGCATTTTAAGTCACTACTCTCTCATCTTTGGCATCTTATCAAATAAAAAGGAAAATGAAATACATGCCTTGCTACAGCAAAACATCGGATTTTCTTGTCGACGTATGGTTGCTATTTCATCTTTTGTCTAGCCATGGTGAGAGCAAATAAAAATGTTGCACTCTGCACCCCGAAACTATGAACAACACCCTCTTTTAATTTTGCTTAAATCCAAGAAATAGGTGCGAGAAAACATTCAATCCGTGGTTCAAGACTTCGAAATCTGGAAAACAAAATACATATCCTTCCTTGGGTATGTTACAGAAACCAAATATCCTATAATGACAGGACCTTTCGAAGGGGAAAGTAGTAATATGCCAATTAGAGAGGTATCTTGACCATAGAGGAGCATGGGGTTTTCTCTGAAAGATACTTATTTCACTCCTGGAAATCAAAACAATGATATCTTGACCAGTATTATAAAGGGAAGAACGAATAGTCACTGAAGCAAAACTGGTATGGGGAAGAAAATACTGGAGGTACCATTAGCCTGAGAGAGCAGAGTTGAGAGCACTGTGAAGCTCAACACCAATCTGGGCCTCAGCTTTCTCCAACTCAGTTGTTGCTGAACTAAGCTTCTGGGTAAATTCTGCTATGCCCTTCTGGACCAAGCTTGGGTCAATATGGTCAATTCGCACAGCCTCTACAGCAATTATATCTGCAACAGAGTTAGCATGGATAAAAGCAAACCCACTACTAAGGAAATACTTTGTCACATCATTTCCTTCATGCACTGAGAGGATCCCAGGCTTCAGCTCTGCGATTGTAGGTACATGTCCGGGCAAAACACCCATTTGTCCAGTTGTTGCAGGAATTATGACCATGTCAACCTGAAACACACGAGTGCATGCTTAAAAAAAAGAGGACCCAATTGGTTTTCTACGATAATAATTGTAACAGAAGTGTAAGCGCCACATAGGACTAGTGTCAGCATTTCCACCACACCATGGACCAAAAAAGAGTCGAGGATGGTATCGTTTCAATGAAAAAAGTTAACTTTTCAGTTACAAGTGGAATGACATACAACATGTAGATGGGGTTGTATTCAAAGGGAAAAAGATCTTAAGATGAGAATAGGAGGGGCATAAAATTAATTCTCCCCCTTCCTCTTGTTCCTTGGGTTTTCAAAGCTTCCACTTTAACAGTAGTATAGAACTTATTGACCATCCATCATTCCTAATCTGCTGCAGAAATGAAATTCATGACAAAAGAACTTGCTGCGAGGAGTTTTAGCACAGTAAGAATTAAGGTAAGATTCCTTGTGCTATCAAGCGTTGATAGAGTTTAGGAGCAATTCCTACTTTTTACTATACAAGCATAAGACAGAAGACTAACGGCGGGAAAACTAGTTCCTCTTTCCAAGACACCTCTTCTAATATGATGAGGAATGTCTCCTATTATATGTCTGAGAAGAGACTCAGAAAATTAGAAGGGTTCAGCTACTACTGTGTGTTTTGTTCTCTCTCTGCTCCATATATTTTTGGATTGAATATTTATCTGCTTTCCACATACAATGGAATATAAAAACATTAACCAATTTAGCAAGGTCATAAATAGAAATTCCTTGTATGAGTGCTCTTTCTATCCTCAACCTCCAGACACAGTATTCTCCTAAATGTTTTTTGACAAGTCACTATTCTCCTAAATGTGACAATTATAACCCTCAGAAGGTTTTTTTGGTGTTTGTGAACAAGGTGGTGCAAAAACGAAGGTACTGAAAAGATGTTCTGGGGAAATTTTTTGGTGAAACAAGCATTTGGAAAGTAAAAAAAAAAAAAAAAAAAGGGAATGGAAAACAGGGATTTTAAACAATAAACGTCCAAAGCCGTTCGCCCTTCACTAAGTTAGTAACACAGTATTGTTCCCAGAATAACCGAGTATCATGGATGCCAAATTTAGCTATACCTTAATGCGACAAAGACTTGCATAGGCTAGCAAAATTTCCGCCGATCTCAAGCTGACTACCATGGCCAACACAATGTTATGGGAGCAGAGAAAAAAAAAATATCATAACGATTTATTCATTTCATCAGATAAACTCGGTGTCCTCAAATACAATATATCATCACATAATAGATCTATAAACCCAAACAGAAATGTAAAACTAACCAAGCCTTCCGCAATATGCCCCTTATCCAACACATCCAAACAAAGACAAGATCAAGAAAGGCATAGACATGCACCAAAAAATCCAAAAGCTAAAATGATCAATAAGATACACAATATTCCCAAATCAACCACAATCACTTACTAAACCCGGATTAAAAAGAAAACCCAAAACATTAAATCATTCAAGATAATATCCCAAATTAATCAGGTTAATCACCAAAAAACGAGACAGATGCAAAAGAGAAAACAAATCCAAGCCAAAGTGACGGGCCCGATACACCTTATAACCAAAATCAATCACCAAAACCAACAAATCCGAGCTAGTCTTAGATGAAACAACCCACAAAACCAACGAATTAAAATGAGAAATAGACTGATCAGAGAAAATCAGCAAGGTACCTCCTTGGCGGAGAGCTCGGAGGCGTAGGGAAGCACGAAATTGACGGTGATCTTGGAAGGAATGGAAGTGGGAGTGGCCGGACGGGGCCGTAAGAAGTGGGAGGGAGTCTTGGGAGGTTCAATGTTGGGTATGACCTTCTTCCACGACTCGATGAAGGCCGAGTCGGAGGTGGGGGCGGCCGGAAGATCCGAGGAGAAGGGTCTCACTCCAGCCCTCAGAGTTTGAGCCAAGAGGCGTGACGCTTGCCGGAACATGGTTGATGGCTTTGCGGTAGCTTCTGAGCTTTTCGGGTCTGGTTTTCTGGCTGCAAAACAAATCCAAGCAAACCTTCTCTTTTTCGTTTTTGCTGAATCGAATCCAAGTAAACTAAATACTGCCACCAGTCAGTCTCCCTGTACTCTCTCTCTCTCTCTCTCTCTCTTCTCCCTTTTTCTGTTTTATTTCAAGGAAATGCTTTTCCCAAGTGGTCACCGATGGCCACTGATTTTTTTTAAAAATTTTTTTTACTTAGTAATTAAGTAAATATTTTTTGATGAATATGTGATTTTTAAAAAATATCTAAATAGTTTTAAAAAATGGTGAAAGTAAAAGCAAAAAGAAAAAAAAAAAGATTTTAACTTATAGGTAGAGGATTTCTACCTTGTGTGGAAGTAGCAACGTCTTTTATTTTATTTCCTCTTTCTTTCTTAAGCGGTGCTACTCTACCGCTTGCAGGTGACCGCTTATCGTGCCGTCCAGTGCAAATTATTCTTTTCTTCTTTTTTTTGAACTTTTTTTTAAATATTTTCTAAACATGTTTAAATATTTTTAAAAAGTAAATAAAAAATACAATATACTAATAGTCATTTTCTTAACCATTAAGAAAAAAAACTTTAAAAAAAAATTAAATATATGAGCGGTCAAAATGAGGGATAAATTGAGAAGACATAATAGTATTATTATTATTTTTTTTCGTGTATGCTTTTAAATAAAAATTTTATTATTTTATTAAACATGAAAAACCTCCCACATTAATAAATACAACTTTGCCTTCAAGACAAAAAAAAAAAAAAAAACACACAACACCACAACATGCTAAAGAATGACAAGAGTTCCGACTTTCAAATTTCAATTGAAGGTGTCTGAAGCAAAGTTGTTGGATCCCCTGGCCTCCCTTTGTCACTGCATCTTTTGTTGCTAGTTTGGTTTAGATTTCCTTGTACGGGTGAAATCGAAGGGAAGAAGAACCAAGTTGTCAGCTTTGATAAATAATTTTAATAATAAAAAAAAATTAATTTATAAATTAACCCTATTTAATGTGAAATACCATATCCATCTTATAATAAAAAAGAACTTTAAAATTTAAAATATTATATCAAACCACGCCTTTAGTACACCTAGTATTTCCGGCATTTGGAATAGCTTCTTTATTTCTTCATGTTCAAAAAAAAAAAAACCACATTAATTTAAAACTACTTTAATTTGTAAACTACCATTTTATAATTCTCCTTATAAACTTGGGCACTTTTTCTCTCCATGTCGGATTCTTTCTTCATATAAACTTAGCACCTTTTAAAGATGTTTCCAAAAATATTTGGAAGTGTGCATCCAAACAAGGGCACGTTGTTGAACTTATTTGGATGGGAAGCAAACGAGTTAAAATTTGGGAGTCGTTTTTGAGTTTTCTGAGTCAACACAGTCCTCCAATTACCTCTTCTTTCTCAAGTGATAGGTTGGAATTTGTTTCCCACAACACCTCCAACGAAAAGAGTTTAGTGCCAACCCAATCAAAAGCATCAAAGACAAACGAAATTACGCATTATGTCAACCCACACAAAAAGTAAACCGAATTACACATGAAAACAACTATCACAAATTTCATATACACCACCACGGTTCCATCTGGTGGCACTACTTTGCGCCCGGAAAGACTCCTAAGCTAGCTACCGTCATCATCCCATTCAATAATAATGTGGGAGTATAATTACACGTCAGGACGAGCTGAAAGGGTTAGAGGCTAAGACTATTCTCGGCCAGCCGTTATAAGAATTTTTCGGTGGTTACTGTTGCTGTATAAAAATGGTGGTTTTCCCACTATGTGGTAAATGGCCTTGATTCTTCAGGCTTCTGCAAATATCCAAACCCTTTCGACCATACCATGCGTCATGTAATGCTCTCCCTTTGGAACAATTTTACCTTCTCTCAAAAAACAACACAAAACTTCAAGCAGGTAATTGGGGTTATCCTTTTCTCTCTCAGCCCTGGATGTGCTGCCCAGTGTCTCTCAAGGCCCCATCCATCTTACCCCACCCCATCTTATTCCCAACCCCCAAAATAATAATCTACGGGTTGTGGAGATAATCAAACTGATCCCCCCAAAAGCCAAAACTCCTCTGCTTCCTAGAGCAGCAGACACACTTGGGCACACATGAGAGCACAAACCAAGTTGCTGACTGTAAAGATCATAACCCATCACGGCCACAGATCCTGCAGTCTCAACCATTATAATGGATTTTCTGAGTTTGAGAGGAGCTCTGACCTGACGGAGGCTGTTGTTGTGGAGCCTGCAAGTTCAGAGGTGGTTGCGTGTTGTAGTGGCCAAAAGGCTGAGAGTAGAGAGAATTCATTAAGCCCTGCAAATAAATCGGACATCTTATAAATTTTCTCTCATAAGAGAACCACCAGTCACCAAAGTCAAGGTATGATGCAGAAAACATTTAGCCAGAAGCAGATAGCATTTGACAGACTCTATGCAGAACAGGTGGCAAGGTCTCCATGGCCAAATATCTCGCATCTTAGCTTTCTGATGATTCTACCTACGAAATTACCCTATAAGACAGCATTGGTATTAAAAGAAACCTGAGACTGAAGTGGGTTGGTATTTGCCACACTGAAGTGGCTCTGCGATGCATCATCTTGTGAGGGGTCACTGAAGCCAACCTGAGTAAATAGACCTTGGGAACCATGAGACATGTAGTCCTGCATTAGAGCAAATATTAAAGCAGAAGTTCCCACCCGGGGGGGGGGGATAAAAATAATCTGAGAAGGGTAACTAGAGCAAACCTGAGACATGAAATCATTCCCTGTACCAAAGCGAGAATATCCAGCTTGAGAATTCTGGTTCAGAAAGTTACCAGGAAACCCACCTTGTGCTCCCTGGGTTACATAATCAACAGCATATCCACCTTGAGAAGCCTGCAGCATGCCAGCAACAGTCAACTTTATAAACAATAAGGTGGCATAACGTATTTTGAAGTCACCCCCAACAGATAAACGTTCAAGTTGTATTGAAAGAAAATACAAAACAATTAGTTGTAGAGATATATCCACAAGACATCCTCTTCAATACACCTTCTAATAGCTGAAACACATCTCACGTATAAAGCAACATATAGTACTACATTATACATCCACTGCCTGTTAGCTTCTCTCCATCTAACCCGATTATAGACACTGGTTTAATGGAAGGGAAAATCCAAGATATGAGACTTCAATTTACATTGATAGAAAATAAGATGAGAACCCTGGAGTTTTAAATCCGTTTCCAACATCAAATACATCCCAACACACCCATTGTCGATGTATAAAAACATATGTGCCAGTCCACAATAATTCCAAGATTTCCTTGATGTGTACCTGGGTGGAGAAGTCAGTAACATTATAAGGAACATGTGATCCCTGGCTTTTGAAATCATCGCCCAAGAAATCCTGATGATTTAAAAGACATTCAGAATCAAGAAAAACTAAATAAACAAACAATAAAACATGTAGTGTTCTACAATAAATACCTGAGACAACCCCGCCATGGAAAATCCATCACGAAATGTTTGGCTTGACCCTTGAACTGGCATCTGACACATAAAACAAAATATTGTCAGAGCATAGCAATGCAAATATGGGAAAAATTACAGAGATATATTTTAAAAACTGAAAAAAGAAAGAATGAGGACAGACATTATTAACAAACCCAGGTTGAGATAATGGACCGCCAATAGATGGCTGGCTGTTTGGGTTCTCCAGAGCTGGAAAGTTGAAAGTAGAGCCAACATTTCCGATAGCTTGCTGGGTCCCTTGGTGGTGTGGGAGATGACTGCCAATAGCAGCACCAGCATTTCCACGGCCTGCTCCAAAGCCCCGACTTCCTGGTGGAGGGACGTGAGGAACTGCTCCCACAGGCCCATGGACGGCACCACGAGTTGGAATAGCATATGGCTGAGAAGGCGGACCACCATGAAATGGTGGAAGGGGAACCCGAGGCATTGGATACCCAGAAGGATGCACCCCAGGCTTATGGGTACCATTAGGAGGTCCAGGAGATATGAAAGTACCTGCAGTTGGATCAAAATAGCATCTTAACAGTGAAAATTGAGCAGACTGGAGCAATATCCTCTTCTGGATTTTAAGTGTTAGTATAAGGCTCCAAGACACAAACATATCCTGAGCACTTGAGAGAACTCTGTGGCAAACCATTTAAAGATACAATGCGATAGCAATAGCATACCCCTACCACGACTGCTTCTTCTATCAGCATTCTGTCCAGGTGACCCAACAGAACCAAAAGTATCGTTAGGCACAACTCCAGGTCCACCACTAAAGAAAAGTCTCCTATCATTATAGATCTGTGTCAAAACAGCAATAACCATAACGTCACGACTCGTCCAAATACAAGCTCATAATTGACTACAAACAGCAACACCCCCCCCCCCCCCCCCNACCCGTAAGATTCACTTTAGCATTTTTATTTTCCATTCAATGTCCTACCTTTTTGGGCTTCTGAAATTGAACCATACTCTGCTTCAAGTTATTCAAAGGCCCTTCAACCAAGCATTCATGCTCCTGATGAAACATTCACAAAAAAAAAAAGATAAAAACAGAGAACAAATTATTTAGGATGAATTCAGATAGTTTTTTAAATCGGTAAACAAATTTTAATTGATCAAAAGAGTACCCAAGAGCCCAAGTATACTATGACAAAATCGGAGATTAATAATTGCAAGTCAAGACCTGCAGTAATTGCATATCAACCTAGAAACCTAAATCACTTTACTGTAACAAGGTAAAAAATTTAGGAAAAGGTTGACCAAAAGAAATAATGAGTAATTCCAATATAAGTAGATGATATTAGAGTCGAATGTACACAACAGGCTGTGCGATATATTAGTGGGCCCTAACACTGACTCCAGAGGAAAGTACAATAAAATACAGCATTAGATAACCCATAATAGCATAAAACAACAGAGAAATACCTTGTAGTGGGTCAATAAGCCATTCCAAAGTGGCTGTTTGCTCAGGACTTTAGGATTCCCCAGAATGACAATACCATATCGAGCACGTGTTAGAGCAACATTGAGCCTACGAGGATCATTAAGGAATCCAATTCCCTGAAAAGAGGTCCAGCAGTCAAGCATCAACGCAGGAGATTACCTTTAAGAAAATATTTTAGTAGTAATAAAAGCACCAATCAAAGAAATTTTTTTAGCAGTAATAAAAAGTGGAAGCACTAAGATATGCGTTTCCAACAGGCAGAATCTACCAATCACCTAAAAACACAAATGTAAACGTTATCAAGAGGAAGCTTTTTATATAAATTACAAACTTCTCAAGTAGTTGTCTTTTATTGTAAGCTATACATGTGTTTAGTGGGTTTGGACCCATGAACTCCTCCTCCACAACGTTTACAAGAGGAGACAGCACTTGGTGAGTTTGGACCCATGGCCTCGACCTCAAATCGGCGACCATAGAGGTTACCTTGCCAAGGGACGGGTTCTACAATTAATCCTCTTTAACCCTAAAGGATCCTATTTCCATCTTGGTATTCTGAGAATAATTATTGTTCATTTCAATACAAGAATCATAAAACTGTGAACCACGTCAAAATCTGAAGAATATAAGCATTTGCCAATAACCTTCATCTTGAAAACTTAAATAACCTCTTAACAATAATGATAACGATGACAACAACAATAATTAAAAACAAATGCACATTTCCACCGCCTGGTTAATCAAAAGGCAAGCAGGAACAATCTTAAGTCTTCATGACAAAATTTATACTCAGCATGCATATGCTGCACACTAAAATTAATTATAGTGCATATGTTAAATTAACTAACCTGATGTTCATTACTCCTCACACACGACAAGATAATGTAGTCTTTTTCCCTTCCCTGAAACGAATCCACGCTTGCGACCTGTAACATACATATTTTAAGAAACTGCAAGAAAAAACTTAGGACCTTGCATTGGTGAGTCAGAATCAAACTATTACTTCTATCTCCTTGTAAAGTTGCTGCCTGAGAGCACCATTTCTTGACATGTAGTTTACAATATATGCTCTTTGTCCCTCATACGGTGTTATCACCCCAATCTGTGAAAATGTGACATAATTAATCACTGAACAAGCAGAAGTAAACCTATGGAAATTAATAAGAAACGAAGATCCATAGAATTACCTGACTAGGAACCACACCGCTCCTTAAGAAAGTAGTTACAATCTTTTCCACGTTAGCAGCCTCAGTCCTATTTAAATAGGATGTCCCGCTGGCACTTATCTCCTCTTGTCCCATCTAAAAAATTATTGTTATCAAAATGGTATCTCAGAAGAGAAGTTGAAAAAAGTGAGATGTTGACAATATACACACTAAAAAAGAACAATAGAAAAAAAGAGCTGTACAGTTTTAGCATCAAAATCAATCCCATTTCTGCAATCGAAAACTATGATTTGACACCAAGCAAGACATCAAATCAAATAACACTAGCCGTACAATTATTTGTTGATACTTTTTTATCAGTAAATAAGAGTTTAATTGATGAGAAAGAAGTATAGCCCAAGTACACAAGATATATACAAGAGCAACACTAGGCATAATTGACTAAAAATACCAAGAATTTGTGAATATTCAGACCATTGAAGTCTATTCCAATCAGCCAATAGAGTAAAATAATACTTGTTTACGGGCAGTTTTGGTACCTGGACATAAAAGAACATTGGACGATTTGGCACAGGCCAAGGAAAGTCAATGCCCGTTGATTGCCTTTCATTTACAGTTACTCCATTCTGTAGTGTGCCTTCATAGAAGCTGTTAGAAGGAAACTCCGAAAGAGATGGGTGCATACGGTATTGAACCTAAATTTTGAAACAAAATGTAACAAATCAGCCTTGCAACATGCATATTATCACATTTAATGATTACATTTTTTTATTATCGGAAAACAAATTTTTATTGATCAAAAGAGAGACAAAATGCCCACGTATACGGGACATATACATGAGCAAGTTTATGTCTAGTTTAGAGATACAAGGAAATCATGAAAAGACCTGCCATGAAAATCAATTACAATCGAACAGTGGAGTAAAGGATTGAAAAACAAAAATCTAAGCTCTTCCATTGATCTCTCTTGATCTTCAAAGCATCTTGCGTTCCGCTCCCTCCAAATGCACCACCGTAGACAAATAGGTAACATCTTCTATATGGATGCAATTTGGGTGTTGCCCCTAATACCTCTCCAAGAGGCTAAAAAATCACATACCCTTTCCAGCATCACCCACGCTAACCCCAAACGTGCCAAGACTTCGGTCCACAAGGTCATGGCAATCTCACAATGTAGTAATAGATGGTTAGCGGACTCACCGCTCTTCTTACACATGTAACACCAATTCATAGCTATAATGCCATGCTTCCTTAGGTTATCTATAGTAAGAATCTTCCCCAAAGAGGCTGTCCATACAAAAAAAAGCGGCCTTTAGAGGTGCCTTTGTCTTCCAAATGCTCTTCCATGGGAACGGGATTGAGTTGTGCATGTTCAAGGAATGATAGAAAGAGCAGGCCGTAAAAACTCCCTTCTTAAAGGGACGCCAATATATCTTGTCTTCACCTTCCCCTGACACACGAGTGGAGTACACAAGGTCAAAAGAGGCCGAAAAGTCATCCATCTCCCAATCTTGTGCATCTCTATGGAAAGTGAGGTTCCATTGGGAAGGGCCATTGGAAAAGATAACTAAATCTACTATAGATGCTTCTTTCCTTCTTGCTAAGCTATAAACTTGTGGATAAACATCCTTGAGTGCTCGATCACCGCACCATAAGTCATGCCAAAATTTTACCTTAACTCCGTTGCTGACTTTGAAGCAAGTATGTGCTGCATAAATGTCACACCCTCTTCTAATATGTTTCCAAAGCCCAACTCCATGAGGTCCACTCACCTCATTAGAACACCACCCTCCCCATGATTCCCCGTGTGCTTCAAAGCAATGACGGTTCGCCACAAGGCCTCCCGTTCTTGGTGATATCTCCATAACCATTTGCCAAGCAAGGCTTGGTTGAAAGATCTCAAATTTTGTATACCCAAGCCTCCTTCTTTGATGGGGGAGTATATTGTGGCCCGTTTCACCAAGTAAAATTTAAACTCATCCTTGATCCCTCCCCAAAGGAAATCACGTTGAATTTTCTCCATCCGAAGAGCCAACTTAGCGGGGAGCGGAAATAATGAGAGGAAATATGTTGGTAAGTTAGAAAGAGTGTTTTTTATGAGAGTTACCCGGCCCCCTTTGGATAAGTACATCCGCTTCCAACTAGCTAATTTCCTCTCTATTTTTTCTAGTACATCATCCCATATAGATTTCGATTTGAACGCTGCGCAGAGCGGAAGGCCAAGATATTTCATGGGCAACTGAGTTATCTTGCACTCCATGATGGATGCCAGATGCTCCACATTGGGTACATGTCCCACTGGCACTACCTCTTATTTAGCCAAATTCACCTTCAACCCTGACACGGCTTCAAAGCATAATAATAGAGCCCTCAATGCTTGAATTTGCTCATGTCTGGCCTCACAAAAAATTAGTGTATCATCAGCAAACAATAGGTGAGAAATGTTAAGCGAACCTAAACTTGCCTCTCCCACTGAGAATCCTGATATGAACCCTCCCTCTACCGCCCCTGAAATCATCTTGCTGAAAGCTTCCATCACAAAAACAAAGAGAAGAGGAGAAAGAGGGTCTCCTTGTTGCAAACCTCGGGAGCTTTTGAAGAAACCTTTTGACATACCGTTCACCAATATAGAGAAACAGGCCGTAGAGATACAATGAAGGATCCAGGAACACCATTTAGAGCCAAAGCCGCATCTTTCAAGCATATAAATTAAGAAACTCCAATTGACATGATCGTAAGCTTTCTCTATGTCTAACTTACATAGGAGTCCCGGCTCTCCCAATTTAATACGACTCTCCAGACATTCGTTGGCTATAAGTACCGAGTCAAGGATTTGCCTACCTTGAACAAATGCATTTTAAGGCTTCAAAATCAAGCTTTCCATCACTTTGCTCAATCTGTTCACCAATACTTTGGATAAAATTTTGTATAGCCCACCCACCAAACTAATGAGACGAAAATCTTTCACTTCTATAGCACCGGGCTTTTTGGAAATGAGTGCTAAGAAAGTTGCATTAAGACTTTTATAGAACCGCCCGCTTCCATGAAATTCATGGAAAACCTCCATGATATCATCTTTAAGCACATCCCAACAAAGGCCATGGAGAAGCCATCGGGACCTGGAGCTTTATTACCCGCCATACCCTTGACCACCGACCTAACCTCTACCTCCTCGAAAGGCCTTTCAAGTCGTTCCGCAACTTGCGAGTTCAAAACGTCAAAAACCAGCCCGTCAAGTCTCGGCCTCCACTCAAATTGTTTCGAAAACAACTTATCATAGTAATTGACAATGTGGTCTCAGATCTCGGTATGGTTCAATGAGACCGCCCCATCTATCAACAGAGGATCTATAGCATTGTTCCACGTATGTGAGTTGGCCACTTGGTGAAAAAACTTGGTGCATC
>QEOT01007551.1:120048-138274 GCA_003123785.1 Pterocarya stenoptera
AAAAAAAAAAAAAAAGCATTTGAATTAAATAAAACCCACTAATGATAACGTTGCAATACAATTGATTATGGGATAAAAAGATAATGATGCATTATCTTCACTATTTTTTTTTTTTTTTTTTTGATAAATAGATTATCTTGAATAATTATTATAATTTGAAAAGTCAGTAATCCCCTAAGGAATTTAAGCCAGGTCTGTGGCAACTTCTGAGTCTGACAATAACATGCCTCACAAGTGCATCAATGTGTAACATTTTTAAGAACTTCATTAAATGTCAACAATGTTTTTATTTTTGTAAGTATTAATAAGTTCATTGTAAACTGGAAGCCGTCCAAAGGAGTAGTGAAATTAGACGACAATTTTTCAAGCAAGGATACCTACTCAATAGCTTTAACTGAAATTACAGTAATTGTCCCATAAAAGATAATAAACCAAATCACTTGGGACTTTGTCTATTTTATGATCAATAAAATTTTGTTAACTGATAAAAAAATATAATAAGCCAAATCAAGTTTCAAAAGATTCACTAATCAGAATTTTATATTGATAATTTAATATCTTTCATTAAAGATATCATACGATTTGGAGGATTTTCAACTCACATATACATGATACTTGTAATACCCCGGATTTAATAGGAAAGGGGGATAAATTGGATCTCACATTGTCTAAGAAGTTCTTTCAGTTAATAATAATTGGATCTCACACCTGCTGATATCAATAAACTTTTACTTGTAAAAAAAAAAAAATACCATCCTCTTATACTAAATTCATGGTATTACCCTACAAATTTTTTTTTTTTTTTTTATTATCAGTAACCAAAGATTTTATTGATAACCAGAATAGGCAAGAGCCCAAGTACACAGCACATATACAAGAGCATCACCTACGCATGATAATCTAGCAGCAAACAATACAAAAAAAGAAGTTAACACCCAAATAAATAAAAAAACAAATGTAAGCATAACTGCAACCAAAGCTCTGCTTCCTCACCTTTAGCCCAGTGGCACTTATCTTTTCAGCTAGTTGGTCTACAGCCACATTACTGGGGGCACAAACCAAAACCTGAAAATTAGAATATATTTCCATAAACAAGTGTACAGCCAAAACAAATGTATGGGGAACATGTAATTAAACCTTTTTTTATGAGTAGTACATGTAATTAAACCTACCTGCCCTTGGCCTTGTTTGGCCATGTGATATACAATCGCTGCAGAAGTGACAGTTTTCCCTGTGCCAGGTGGACCTTGAATCAAACTTATAGGTTTCTGAAGGACACTTTTTACAGCAAACACCTATCAAATGAGTAAAAATCAGGGACGCAACTTTGAGAACAAAATAAACAAAGAAAATTCGCAAGGAAGCGGTAGTAAACATTCATCAAAAAGGAAATGGAAGTAAACAAGACTAGGTTACATTATGTAAAAGTCAAACATAAAACCATATGCTGAGAAAACAATTACTTAGGGCTGTAAAAAACACAAGATTACTCAACAAGCTATTCAAAATCAGCTTGACCAAACTTGAATCAGGCTCAGTTCATTTATTAAATGACTCATTTGGGCATACAAAATTATTTCAATTATTAAACAATACAACTCATAAATCTTGATTCGACTAGTATAAACTCATACAAATTTGTATTTCTTATTTTCATAGTTTTAATTTCGGCTCTACAATGATAATATCTTAAGTATTTGAAAATATATGAGAAAAATATGTTTTTTTATAGGTAATCAAGAAGTTGCATTCATAAATGTAGGCAAAGGCCAAGTACACATGAAGTAGACATGAGAAGTACCTAACTAGAGTTTACAAGCAAAAGTAGAAAATCATGGACATTTAGCCCGTTACAAACAATGGCCCCTGCCCATAAGAACAATGGTTTAAAAAAGAATACTTTAAGCTCATCCATTATTCTCTCGTGATCTTTGAAGTGTCTATTATTTATCTCTCGCCAAATACACCAACACATACATATAGGAACCATTCTCTGCTGCCACTTATGAATTACCTCAAAGGCATCTCCAGCTTGCTAGGAAATCCACCAATCTAAGAGGCATGATCCATGATAATCCAATTCCCACAAAAAAGCATCCCACATGGTCCTAGTCACCTCGCGACATAAAAGCAGATGATCTGCTAATTCACCATTCTTCTTATACATGCAACACCAGTTCAACACCATTACCCAACGTTTCCTTAAATTACCGTGGTGAGAATCTTGTCCAAACGAAAAAAGCTACTTTTGAAGGAGCTTTCATTTTCCATATACCCTTTTGTGGAAATGTGGACATTCTCGGGCTCATTAAAACTTTGTAAAACAATGTGATAGTGAATCTACCTTTCTTGGAGGGGCTCCAGTTCATCTTATCTATGGTATCCTCGGTCATGCTTACAAAATACAATGCCGCGTAGAACTCTATGATAGCCTCCAACTCCCAACCTTGGGCTGCCCTATTGAAATCTACATTCCATTGAGCCACTAGAAAAGACCAAGAGGTCAGTTCTCGCTACATCCTTCGCTCGTGTGAGCTCAAATATGGCAAGGAAGGTGTCTTGGAGGCTTTGTTCACCACACCATTTGTCATACCAAAATCTGACACGGGAGTCGTCGCCCACCACAATATGTGCATATCTTCGAAAGATCTCCCAACCTTTTTCTAATGTATTTCCACAAACCCACCCCATATGGACCATGTACCTCATTCAAGCACCATCCTCCCCAAGCCTCCCCAAACTGTGAATCTGTAACAAACATCCCATAGGGCCCCCCTTTTGTGTTGGTACTGCCACAAACATTTACCCAACAAGGCTTGGTTGAACTTCATCAAGTTACGAATCCTCAATCCACCTCAGAAATTGGAGTACAAACAATTGACCAATTTACCAGATGAAATTTGAACTCTTCCCCCAACCCACTCCACAAGAGTCTCGTTGTAGCTTCTAAATACGGTTGGCAAACTTTGTGGGGAGCGGAAGCAAGGATGGAAAATAGCTGGGTAACCTACAACCTTTAGACAAATACAACCTTTTCCAAGAAGCCAATTTGAGCTCCACTTTTTCAACCACAACTTTCCAAATTGATTTAAAGGAAGCACCCAGTGGTAAGCCGAGATGCTTCGGGGATAGAGAAAATACCTTACATCGCAAGAGAGATGCTAGATTCACCGCTACAAGGACAGTACCCACTGGCACCAATTCAGACTTCAATATGCCCGAGACAGCTTCAAAACAAAGTAGAGTTCTCAAAGATTGGATATGCCCAAGATTTGGATTAGGAGTGTAAATCGGTCTGGTCGATCCGGCCCAATTATTTTGTTATTTTATTTTATATTTTTTTTCAAATACCTTAATTAAAAAAATATTTAAATTACGAAAATTAAAATTATGTAAATTATTAATGTGATTTATGTAACTAACTTGTTAAAAAATATATTTAACAATAATTATATTTATGATGTTGACAGTTACTACTTACTAACTTAGACTTTACTCTTTAGTATGCATAATTATTAATAATGTTATACATTTTATATATGGTTAATGAATATCAAATAATTTCATTGTACATAGATTATTCATGCTTACTTGCAACTTAGGTATTTTAAAAACAATTACCTAATTACTTTAATCAAGTGTAAATAGTGGAGTATTTATGGGAATGAGTGCTAAAAAAGTAGCATTAAAACTTTTTTCAAATCTGGCATTAGTATGAAACTCTTGAAATACTCGCATATGGTCACCCTTGATCACTTCCCAATAAGGTTGGAAAAAACCCATGGTAAAACCGTCAAGGCCTGGAGCCTTGTCACTAGCCATGCCACAGATTACTTTGCATACTTCATCTTCTTCAAAGGGCCTCTCAAGCCACCCTGCACACAATTGATCTAATGCAGAAAAAGTTCAACCATCCACTTTCGGTATCCATGTGTGTTGTTCGGATAGGAGGTGTTCGTAATACTGTGCGATGTGATTCTTGATGATGGATTGATCAAAGGAAAATGCTCTATCTACCACCAACATTTCAATAGAGTTGTTCCTCCTATGTGAATTAGCCACCCTATGGAAGAACTCTGTGCACTTGTCTCCCTCCTTGAGCCATAGCGCCTTTGATTTTTGTCTCCAAGAGATCTCTTCCATCAATATTACTCTTTCGAGTTTAGTGACTACCTGACTCTTGCGAGTTCTCTTGGATTTAGCGAGAGTTCTAAGAGCGTTGTTCCTAATAGGATTAATGTAGTTTGAATTCTTACAAATATAATCTTTGACACATGAAATATATAAAGGTATTTACAATTTTTTTATTAGCAATAATAATATCATTCTTTTTTTTGATAAATACAATAATAATATCATTCTAAGAGCAAGAGGGAGCAATCCAAGTACAACGATATGTGTACAAGACAATCACCTAGCCAAAGCTAGAGAAACAAAAGGACAAGAAAATCATGGAAACTGAGGGGTTATTTGGAAACCTTTTTTTTTTTTTATCAGTTAGGCTGTTTTGAAACTTAGATGAGATTAGATGTTCTTATCTCATCTCAAAACTTCTCATAATTTCCTTCCTAAACAGCACTCAAAACACAAAAACACTTTTTAATTTCAAATCTTCAACTATTTCATCTAATCATTACAATTTTTCCGAACTTCCAAACAAAACACAAAAAACAATACAACTTTTCCAAATTTCAAAACAAAAATTATATTGAAAAATTATGTTCAAACAACTTTTTAATTTTATAATATTTTTATTCAAATTTCTCTCTCATTTCTCAAAACCCAAAAAAACATATTAACTCAAACAATTTCACTGTTATTCACAAATCATTTCACTACTATTCACAAAATTTTCAACTCATCTCATTACTCAAACATGCCCTAAGTCCATCGAAACCTATGAACGCTGCCCAAAGGATGAGGGTGTTGAAAAGTCTTCATCACCTCCATCATCCATTCACGGTCCTTAAACTTCTTCTTATTCCTTTCCCTCCAAATATACCATGGTATTTTGTCAAAATTAAGTGGTTAGCGAATAAGCTCGAACTCATTGGAAAATTAAAAGAACTATTCATGAATATAAATTTTTTAATAAGTAATTAGAATCTCATTAAAAGCTCCTTTTCCAAGTACAATGAGATGTGTAAAAGATATTCATTTGGCTAGATATAGAAGTTGCCTAACAGAGGAGAGTGTTGAAAAAGAAAGTCTTGAACCCCATTGTTTGTTTTCGATATCTAAAAATTCCTATCATCCTCTTCCCTCCATATATACCATATGAGGCATGTAGGAACAATTTACACATTGCTGAAATTTGTGGGCTGCCACCCAATCATCTCCACGAGTAAAAATGTCCACTATACTTCTGGGTATGAGCAAGCCAAGCCAACCCGGCTGAAGAAATCATTCGACAGAATAGAAAATCATGAATATAAAATAAAGTTGGTAATAACTCAAGCTTGACTCGTCTAAATAAAAGTTAAACGAATAAATATTTGTTTACACCCCTAACTTTATTAAAGTCTTGTTTATTTGTATGCGTACATATTGTGGATGCACCAATGGTCTAAAAGGTCACAATCCACAGAAAAAATATAGATATCTTGATCCTTAGAAAGTTAAGAGAGCTAGGCAAGAACATGTACATAAGTAGGCCTGTTGAGAAGGGCAGCTACTAGTGTACTGCCTCCATGTTTCCATCTAAATAATATATACATTCTTGTAGATGTAGTTATCACAAGATTAAACTATAAGATGAGTTTTATGTATTTTTCATATAACTATAAATATTCTATTATTATTATTATTATTATTATTATTATTTTATCAGATTTTACATGGTTAATTTTAATAGAATTATTATCATGGTTATCCATTAGTTTCCATATTAGATTAGTTTCCTAGTTTGAAATTACAACTCGATTCCTCAAAATCCTCTCAGGATCCATATCCTCGTATGAATAATTTTTCAAGTATGGCCAACTCCAAACCCTATCATACGTACTAAGGACTCACGCCACTCCCCTCCCCATCGTCTATTAAACCCCATGAAAAATGCTCTTTTTTTAACATACAAAATACCCAGAGAAAAAGCTCACTGCCGCACAAGCCTCATTCTTGGCCCAGACACCGCCGATCACCCTAGGACGTCGGAGCACCACCCATGGTGCTAGAAACTGCCAGCCAACCTAGCCCTGTCACACCCACTCCCTCAGGTAAGCCATTGCCGTCGCACTCACCCCTACTCTCTCTCTCGGTGATTTAAGTTTCAAGATCCATCTCTCTCTAAACTCTCTTTCTCTCCCTCTCTCGGTGTCGCACCACTGTAGGGACCTCCTAGTAGCGCCGCCGGAAACTCCCAGCCACCCAGAGCCGTCGTCACGGCTGATCCCCTCAGTGAGCATCGCACGGCCTCTTCTCCCATAAGCCCGTCTTCTCTCTTTATTTCTTTTGTTTCAGTTTCCCAAAATACCCTTACCACTAGACTGAGTTTATTGGGGCTAGGCTTAGTTGTAACTTGACTGGTTTTTAAACCTGGTGGAATTGATTTATTTCAGAAACTACAGTACTGGGTTAAGTGGGTTGATTTCATGCGGGTTTGAGGTTTATATTGGGTTAATTGTGTTTACAGATATTGTTTTAGTGTCTTTAAGTGGGCTGTTTTCTCTGATTGGGGCTGGACCGATAATTAAGTAGGCCAAAGTTTTTACTTGAATAAATATATTAGTCATGGATTTATTTCTATAGAAGTAATTAAGGATTTTAAAGTATGTTTTTACAGTATGCTATAAAGCATATTATTTTTAGTTAAGTTCCATTATACATGTTTAATTATGTAGAGTATTATGATCCGCTTTTCTAGGAAATTAGTAACGTCTAGTACCTCATATAGGTAACGCGCTACAAGTTGGAAATCAAGAGGCAGCGCTAAGAGGTATCATATAAATGCATGCGCACTATGAATATTATTGTTTTATGATGTGTTTATGATCGTTATCTACGCTACGCTAAGAGACAAGTCAAGGTTAGATTTCCTTTCACGATCTTTGATAAGATATGAGATTATGTTTGAATGAATGAATGTTACCAAAATTACATGAAAGCTATGAGATGTTCATGCAGTAATTTATGTCTAGTATGCCATGTAATAGAATAGCCACATTATGTATGCCATGTTCGTGTAATACTTAATTGATGTATGCCATGTTCATGTAGTACTTAGATCATGTATGCCATGTCATGTAGTATTTAGATCATGTATGCCATGGAATGTCATAAAATGTTCAGAACATGTTATGTCATGTTATGTTATGCCATGTACAAGAGAATGCCATGTTATGCTATGTCATGTACAAGAATATGCCATGTTATGCTATGTTAAGAATAAGAATATGCCATGTCAAGAAAGTTCATGAAGCCTAATGAATTCTCATGCATTAAGAAAGATAAGAAGTTTTAAAGACAGTGCCACGGACTCAAGCGTGATTAACCACAAGTTAAGTGAAACACGGACCCAAGTGTGTTTCACTCCATGTTATTCAGTTAAGTGAATCACGGACCCAAGCGTGATTCACTCCAGTTAAGTGGAACACGGACCCAAGCGTGTTTCACTCCATGTTATTCAATTAAGTGAAACACGGACCCAAGCGTGTTTCACTCCATGTTATTCAGTTAAGTGAATCACGGACCCAAGCGTGATTCACTCCAGTTAAGTGAAACACGGACTCAAGCATGTTTTCACTCCATGTTATTCAATTAAGTGAATCACAGACCCAAGCGTGATTCACTCTAATTAAGTGAAACACGGACCCAAGCGTGTTTCACTCTATGTTATTCAGTTAAGTGAAACACGAACCCAAGCATGTTTCACTCCATGTTATTCAATTAAGTGATTCACAGATCCAAGAGTGTTTCACTCCAGATTATGCGAGTGAAACACGGACTCCCATGTTATGCAAGTTAGGTGAAACACAGACCCAAGTGTGTTTCACTTCATGTAAGATAAGATAAACAAATAATTATGCATTCACGTTACATATTGCCATGATTATGTATGTTTCCACTCATGTTAATGATGAATAGTCATGCTATGTTAATCCATGATGATGTATGCATGTATGAAGAGTCTTCAGAAATTAAGTCTATGCTAAGCTAAATTATATTTTACGGTATGATGTGCTATTTACTGAGTATTCGACTCATTTTTGTTTGTTTGTTTCTCTATTTTTCTTCTGTATTTAACTGTCACAGATGATGAGTACGAGGACAAAGAGCTGGGGGGCCAAGAATAGATCTAGTGTAAAGATTTAGAAAGGAATAAGTGTTAATTTCACAAGAATTAGCTTAGTTTATGTTTTTCTTTTATGTTTCAGTTTCATGTTTCAAAAACAGCTATGTTCGTTTCATTTTTTAATAGTTGATGCTTTTCAATAAATGAGATATTTCAGGATATGAATCTCTTTAGCAGGCATTATGTTATGAATGTTAGTAACATCTCTATCCTACGGGAACGGGGTGTTACAATAGCATTCTATTTGCACTTATGCCATGAGTTAGCCTCACTATATTCTTTGTTATTTTAATAAGTAAAAAAAAAATTTCTATATCAAAAGGAGAAACCAAGTACACTGAAAGTATACAAGAAAACACATTGCCCAAAATGACCCAACAAGCCCCTAAAGACCCAAAAAGCTCATAAAAAACCACCCAAAATACATCAGACCCGACCCAACCCCTAGCTTCCCATAGAACTAAAACTTTACCCGAACACCAACCCTAACACCTTGATTCCCCACTCCCCCATCTTCACAATGCCCTCCCTTTAGACTTTCCTCTAGATGAGCTACCACCCTTAGCGTCGTAGTTGATTGTCGAAAAAAGACGCTGTAGCTCCCTGTTTTTCTTAAAACTTGATTTGGTTTCAAGCATGCGGCTTGCCTCGATCATAGTAATTAGTTCTTTAGATTGGTCTTCACATCCTCCATGTGAAATTCCCACAAACTGCTGAATCTCGTTAACTTTAGGCAAAATCCAATCCGCTATTGGAGGAAGAGAGACCAGGGGAGCCACAGTATCTAACTGCACTCCCGACTCTAGACATTCCTCTACATAAGGCACCAACGTCAAATCCATTGGTTCTCCAGTAACTCCATTGGTTCTCTCTAATGGTGTCGGGGTCCCCATTGGAGATTCTGGGGTGACAACAAGTCCCTTCACCTCTGGGGTGATAGTGGATCCTACATCTCCTTCAGGCCTTGATAGTACACCCTTTTCCTTCAACTCTGACGAAGCCATAGTTTCTTCTAGGACCAAAGGTGTAAAACTAACTATCGATCTATCCTGTGTTACATGAGACGAGTGACATTCCATTATTGGTGTCTCTACGCCAATACTCGATGTAGACCCCGCTTCAAATAACCCTAATTTCCTTTTGACCCGCCATGCTCTCTTGGATCTAGTTATAGGGATAGGGCCGAATTCAATCTTTCGTTTTCCTTTTTCTAAGTTTAAAGGATTCGGGCCTGTCATGTTTCTTACCACCCTATTGCCTCCAGCTGAAAGCCGGTCTATTTTCGTAGACAAGAGAGTTATCACTGCCTTCAACTCGACAAGTTGGGTTTCCATCTCCTTCAAAGAATTGTGCATATCGACAAGCTGGTCCTGCGGCATGATTTGCGGCCCCCTCACACTCTGAACCTCCGAAGCATGACCCGTCTTTAGAGCTGCCGCATAAGATCTCCTCGCCCACGAGGATGTACTTGGATCTTTCTCCATGTTCTCCCTCCCTGCCACACCACCTCCAGCACCTTCTCCTTCCAAGCCTTCACTCCCTCTCTTGCCGAAAGAAAAATGATGCAACACCTCCCCCATCCTTTTCCAGCCACTACCCCCCTCTTCAGGAATGAAAATAAAATTCCTCCTCCCCCCACCACCATACTCCTCCACCGCCATATAAAGTCCTTGAGCATTCGAGCAACGATGCACCGTGAAACTGCGTCGACCTTCCCGGACAGTGGAGAAGAAATCTTGTTTCTTATCCTTTATGCACTCTTCCATGGCCTTGGCCAGCCATTGTATTGTTGTTGAGCCCAGAACCAACTTAGATATCACCCTTCAACTCCTTTCAGTAATGGCCAACATGCTCCCCTCCTTCACCAATGCAAAGGATTTAAATTCTATGACCAACTCCATAGAAGAACCATTACTGACCCACTCCCCTTCTTCAACAATCATTCGTCATCTCAGAAACTAGATCAGAAGCCCATTGGGAGCTGCAAGCACTGCAGAGATGGCTGGACTCCAGTTCGTGCTCACTGAAAGCAGTAGAGTTGTCTTGGACTCCAGCTGCAAATCGTAATCACAAGAGATGCCGGAGTACTCGCCGGAGCCTTCTGAGTCGACGGCACGACCAACGGAGCCTTCGGAAGGATCGCCAGAGTAGTCTGAGAGACACAACAGCGAGATCTAGGACACCAAAGGTTGGACTGACGCCAGACGACCCTCAACGGAGTTGCCGAGGTCCGTCGGCTTTATCTATGCCGACGGTGTGGTGTCTCTCGCCGACAAGGATGGGTGGCGGCAGATCTGGTTCCTTAAGAGTTTTCACGCTTCATGGTGGTTTCTCTCTCCTCAAGACCAACGCCGGACAGCCCTCAGCGAAGTCGCCGAAGCCCGTCGGCTTTATCTGTGACGTCGGTGAGAGGTCACTCGCCGGCAAGGGTGGCGGCGGTTTCCTTAGGGCCTCACTATATTCTAAGTGTACATCTTCAAACTTCTCAATTTTTTGCATAGCTAAAACATTCAAATAATAGCATAGATAACATATATTTGAAAAAAAGTTCAAGATAAAACCAAAAAGTGTACAATCAGCATGGCATACTTGAGATGCATTAAGCTCTGGAAGACCGGGTGCACCAAAACGTTTAGGCAATGTATTCCGAACCATTTGAACTTCAACTTCATGTCCCAACAAGTGGTGGTAAATATAACTGCATGGAAGGAGGCATTTAAATACAAAATGTAAACTGCCCCAGTACAGAACAGATGTGCTCTGTTTATTTAATTGCCTAGAATATTTTCAAAAAACAATTAACGGCCTAGAATAGGCTGATCAAATATTTACAAACTGCACCAAGAATGCTAGCAGATTGAGCCACAACTCAGCAGTGAACTTATTCCATAATAGAATTTCACAGTTCCTCTTGCAGCAGTCTTTAAGAAAAATTCTTTCCAATATTAAAAAGAAAAAAGAAAAAATTATTTTAAGCTCAATAAAGAAATCACGCCCAAGATTAAAGATTTCTTTCGAGAACCTTTTCCTTTTTATGAGTAAACTTCTTTCAAGAACCTTATCACAGACAAACAAATGCAAATAAAGCTGAGAGACTAGCAGACCTACCCGCTAACACTAGTCTCATCCACTGCAAAAGTTTTCATTGCTCCCTGCATGCGATCAAAGCTTGTACTTTTCCACACAAAATCAACACTGAAACCATGGTTCAAATCAACTGGGACTCCCTGCATTGAACATTGACAGTGAGCAAACTAGCAACGAAAAGCTCAACAAAGACTTCAAAAAAAAAGCTAAAAATTAAACTAATGCTTTAACTACCTGACTAGCACGGAGTTCAAGCGCAACCTCCTCTTGCACAGTCAGCTTGATCTGAAACAATATAAAATAATCTGTAATACCATTCATATATTGTGGCCAAGTTCCATTGCATACTAAAAGGGAACACCTAAATAACAATTAATTTGGATATCTATGAAAAGAGGAGTCATACTACATGCCCCACTGACTGCCATGCTGGGTGAGCTGCATCTCCAGAATAACGCAACCGCAACTCATCTCCCGGTACAAGGCGCAACTCATTGTCTTCCTATAACAACAAAACGTGGAGTCTTAACACTCAAAAAGGGAAAGGGAAATAGGACTACTGTGCATGCTCAAAAAATAACTGCAGAGATCAGGAAAACATACACTAACTTGACAGTGATTTAAAAGCATTCACAATTAAAGTGGCACGACTGAGAGAGTGATGCACCTTTGGAAAAACAAAATAAGCAACTCGCTTCTTGTTAAGACCAATATCCCACCGAATTGTGACATTGTCCTTGCTTTGAGATTCTTTCATCATCTACATCAAAACTTAGATTATCAGATGCCACAAAATGTTTTCCATAAATCTTGCAGCAAGGAAATGCTTTGTTCAGGAAATCAGAATAAATGATTCAGGACAAATAATGTCCTCAGTAAGCTAGGTTTGTCTCTTTAGAAATTATAATCAATTAATGCTACAATGAGCAGAGTAAAGAATGAGTAGAAGATGGAGAGAGATATGAAGCATACTTTATCATAGTCAGCCTCAAGCTTAATTAGTGGTGCAAATACATTTTGATACTGCAAAAGAAAGGTAAAATCAACTTATTAGTAAACAGCCACATATTAACTAAAATTTCCAGCACAACCTTCTCACGTTGCTAAGCAATAACGTTATTAGCAATCATGCAAGCTCAGGCACCTGATATGCATCTTCATACTTCAAGGCTACAGGCTGAGGTTCATCATCCACACCGGGCTTTTCAAGATCCTCAAGGGAAGCATCAGGATTTGTCTTCCAAAGTTCTTCTACCTTGTTTATCTGTTGAGCACTGATCTGGCGTGCCCTCAGCTGCTCCTGTTCAGATGGGATCTGCACAAGCGAAACAGATTTAGAAAGTTCAATAATTAACAAATCAATAAATGACTTCATATGCTAAACAGAGAGCAATGCATAAAATAATATTAACCTTGACAAGCCATTGCAGAAAACAACGATCATCAATCAGGGGACACCACTGACTCAGGTCCCAATTCATGTCCTTCAATGCATTAACACTTAAACAAGGTTCTCTACAAAGAAGAACCACTACACTCTCTGTCTTTGCTGAAATAAATCCAAGCAGGAACACATTGCGACAACCACAATTGTAGCATTCAAGGATTGTTTCTCCCAAAGGACTGTCTTTATGAAGACAAACTTCCTTGTGCTTCGCTCGAACCTACAGAACCACAATTGCAATGAAAATAAGAAACAGATATCAGAGATGTCTGTCCAATTGAAATAAATGATATTAGAGATCCTCTTATAAATTCTATTCACAACATACCAAGCTATATTTTCTAGTTTCCAGTCCAACCATCATACAATTTTTTTTTATAAGCCAGTCCAATCATCAAACCATAAACCCAAGAAATCTCTCATCGACCAAAAACCCACCAAAACTACATTCTAAAAAACATAAATTTGCAGATGCTTTCCATATAAAAATTCCCCCCAAATTCCATTCCACCCTTGAGAAAGGGAAACCCACTCACCAGGTGATTGACGATATGCGAGCCCGACGTATTACCCCTGGAATTGCAGAACCACTTACGACAAGAAGGGACATTGCAGCGCACCACGCAGGCTGGGTTCGACACACCACAGTACCGGCATGCGTGCTCCGTAAAATTCTCCTTCCCGTACTCATAACTATCGTCATCTCCGGTCTCCTCGAAGTTCAAACCTCCCATCCCAGCCGCTAGGACTTCCACAACCTGGTTATTGCTATTATTATGAGTATTATTATTGTTATTGTTATTCTGCCCGCCGCTACTGCTACTGCCCGAACCACCTACCCGGGTCTTGGTCGCGCCGCCCGGGGCAGCGGATACAGGCGAGGCATCCGAGTGAGGATCCGACCCAGGGCCGCCGCCTCCGCATCGTTCATTCGGGTCGGAAAGGGAATCGGATGGCGTGGGCCAGGAGACCACCGGGGAACGGATCGGATCGCGGAACTCGGGGTAGTCGAAGTCCTCGCCCTGGGTGTTGAATTCGAGGAAGGTATAGGCGTCGTTGGCCGTGTCGGGCTGCGACGCTGTTTCAAATAGATTATTCGGCTGAGAGTCCATATCAGAAATCGATACCCAAAAAGGCGCTCGAGTTCACGAGAATTCGAAGGTGAAACCAGTATTAGGGTTTTAACCGGGGGAGAGGGATAAATATTGAGAGGGCATTAGGGTTACGTTTAGGGTTAGGGTTCGATAACAGAATTGAAGAAAGACAGAAAGGAAGAGGTTCGGAAAACGAAAGAAAGTAGAGACGGTGGTGAGAGAGGGAGTGTGCGTGCGCGCTCGCGTTTGAGTTTGAGCGCGCGCGTGTTTGTGGGCGTAGAGGAGAACGAGAGCGCGTGAAGGATTTGCTAAAAATTTTGGAACATGCTTAGGTAATCCAGGACTGTTCAGCAATCCGAGCCGACCCGAAAAATATTATTTCCGACGCGGCCTGAAATACGACTTTCCCGTTTGCTCTAGAGGATGAAAAAATGGGATCGGATCAACCTGAACAGGTCAAATCAAAGTCCAATTTTGGATCGGTCAGGCCAGAAACTGGTTTTCGTAATGGTAAAACTGGCTGAAACTAATTCGATTCCAATTCTAAGCTTTTTAGGCTAGGACCAGACCAATTCTATATAATATATATTTTAAATTATTTTTTAATATTATATATAATATTTTATATATATAATAATATAAATTAATTTTAAAACAAACTGAAATTATAAAACTTTAAACTGAAATTGATAAATCACATTAATTGAAAAAAAATCCTAAATATCAAAAGATTTGAATTTATATACTAAAGTTATAAATAAGATCACTAAAATATTATTTATCAAAAAATAAGGAAAATCACTTGGAGATTATTACCAAATTTTTATGGCCTAATAAATTCTCAATAAATTCTTTTTTATAAGTACATAATATATTAGTAAATTAGTAATACTAATATATATTAATATATAATGTATATTAATTATAATTTACATTTTATGGCCTAATACTAATAGTCTAATACTATATTACTATTAATAATATACTTTAAATTAGTATATATACATTAAAACCGAAAAATTGGACCAAACCGGACTGGAACTGGTAAAAATCGGATGTACCCATTTAGGAGATAATCGGTGCGTAATCGATTTTTAAAAATACAAAACCGGTACATACCGATTCGGTCCTAAATTTTGTCCAAAACCGAACCGGTTACACCCTTAGTTTTGTTATTTAACTGTTTGGCCAATTATCCAACCCGACAACAGTTTTGGTAGAAACGGGTATTCCGACCCGATTAATGTCATTGTTATTATTTTAATTTTATATCCGCCATAATTAATTCTCAAGACTTGATTTGGGTCAAACTTAGACATTGAATTCTCAAAAGAAAATGAAAAGTAAAAATCATGGAAGGTATAAGGAAATATGGATAAATGATGGTCTTTAATTACTAGAAGGTATTTTTTATTTCTAGAATCTCGCAGAAGCCAGCATTCGCATTCCTTCTTCAACAAGGAGGCAAGTCATCGGCTTTGCCTGTGGATTGTTTGGGATAGTAAGGGATTGCGGGTGTTTGGGATCTGAGCAGACAAAGGCGGAGGAGGGAGATTGTGGATTGTTTGGATGAAGAAAGTGGTACGCTCATTTTGTTCAAGCAAAGATGCTACGTCCTTCAACAGTTGCTCTCAAACAAAAATGTCTAGCAAATTGAGACTTCTGATTCTGCCTGGTACGAGATATACAACAACAGGGGTTCGACGTTCAAAAGCAGCGTTATGTCTCTCCCCATCGAACTCGATGGGTTAGTCGTTTCTCTTCAGAAGCTATGGATGGAGAAGCAACTCGATGGGTTAGTCGTTTCTCTTCAAAAGCCATGGATGGAGAAGCACCATGACTACCACCTTCTTCCTGATTTAGAATCGACTTTGGTAGTGGGAAATGATCTTAAGAATGGAAATAGAAGAGAAAGAGCCACTGAAAGTGAATCCCACAAATCCAAGCTCCCAGAGGGTACTCCTGTTCATAGAAAGGCTTATCTAAACAAATTTGCTCTTGCTGGTGCCATTTTGGCTTCTACAAACTCTATTCTATTGGGCTATGGTAATATTTCAGCTTTTACATCAGTTATTTTGATTTTTTTGCAAACCAAGCCATTTGTAATACCCACAAATTCGAAAGAGAATAGATTTTTAAAGTTTCAGTTTTTGTTTTGGAATTGGGAATAACTTTCCATGTGCAAATATTGGGGTGATGATGAGTGGCGTAGCTCTTCATCAGTGTTAATTCAGGTATCGGCTAATAACTGGGTGTTTTAAACGGGTCGGGTCTTTTTCGGTTCCGATTTGAAGCTAAACGAGTCGAGTGACTTCCAGTCGGGTCGAGAAAACGGAAGCAACAAATTGGCTGCCTTTTTTGTTCTGTCCTAGCGTCATCTATCGCGTGATGCTAGATTGTACACATTTTTTTTAAAGTAAAATATGATTCACTAAGAGCACTCTCAATGGCTTATTCATCCTATACTTTAAAATACATCACCAAAACTCATTTTTTCTATTTTACATACCGACTTTTACAATATACTATACATCAGCTTATCTATTTTTTCTTCATATCATTTAAATATTATATTTTTTAATATTTTTTATTCATTTCAAATATTTTCTCTAACTATCAATAATATCATAATGTCTTTTGATATTTACAATATCTCCCCACATACAATGTCATATAATTATGTTCTATTTTAAATTATTCAAAATTAATAAGCTAAACCAAAATATAAATTAATTCAAAAAATAAAAATAAGAGATTATATAATAAAAATTTATTTAATTCAAAATTTATAAAATAATTTATTTAATTATTGTGCAACCAAGAACTCAAAATATTAAACATAAGCCATGTAACAGTGCAGCTACAACTCATGGAGTTGGGCGAGGAAAGCGTGGGAATGAGAGAAGTGGGTCTGAAATGAGGAAAAAAAAAAATGAAGGAATGAGGAAAATCGAGGACGACTGGATGAGAAAAGAGAAACTAATTAAAAACGTTTACAATCATGAACAGGATTCTCTACATGTAGCGGCATCACTGTATCACAATAAAAAATATTTGTAAAATACAAGATTTGATGAAGCCTGCTTTTAAGACAATTTCTTTATATTTTGAAGAAAATTCTATTTTATAATGGCTATTGGGACTGCTCTAAGGCCCTGTTTGGATTCAGATATAGTTTCATCTCATCTCATCTCATAATTATAATTTTTTCAAATTTCTACACAAAATATAATAAATAATTCAACTTTTTCAAATTTCAAAATAATAATAATATTAAAAAATAATATTCTAATAATATTTTATTTAACTTATCTAAAACTATCTCATTTTATCTCATATCATCTCAATATTCAAATCAGCCCTAATTAAAATATTTTCTTTAAAAGAAATCACTAATTTAGGCCTCATTTGAACTTTAACTGAACTGAAATTAACTCAGTTCAGTCTAAACTTTAAATTAAGTCTAACATCCAAACACCGAACTCTAAAGTCATTAAACTTATCTCAACTCCAAATCTCTTTATACGTGAGATTTATAACTTTTTTCAACTAAATACATATTTACAATCAAGATTCACAACTTTTTTCAATTTCTCATAAATCAATCTAAACTTATTTTAATATCCAAACACATTTAAACTCATCTTAGGTAAGTCCCGCAGAATTCGCTCAACCATCTTAACTCATTACTATTCATAAAGAACTCAATTCATTTCAACCTAACTCAACATCCAAATGGAAGCTGACTATAATAAGAAGGACCCAATACTCTCTTTTTTGTTTTTTGTTTTTATGATACCCAATGTACTCTATGCTTTATACAAATGTTGGAAGAAAAAAAATAATAAAGCCTTATCATTAAAGACAAATGCTACTCACCATCTATTTTATTATAAATAATGATATCTTTTCATTTCCTTTATTACTAGTTTACTACTCAGTTATTTGTTTTCCTTTTACTCTTTGACTCTCGATTAAAAATCTGAAGAAATGACATTCTTGCATAATCTAGAAGAAAATAAATTCAATCAACCAACGTAATTATGTAATTTAATTAAAAATAAATTCATGATGTGATATTAAATAATTGAAAATTAGTTATTATGTTTCACTTGTGTATTTATCATTTAATATCACATCAAGAGATGTTGAGAGAATCATAATAAAAAGGATGACAAGTAAATTTTTCCAAAAATAAATTCTCCTGATTTCTCTATCTATATTCGAGAAATAGGTATTGATTGCAAAGTTTTGAACTTCGTTCCTGTTAAGCCACTGGAACGGAATATTTCGATACCAATACGTTTCAAA